>JBBYHM010388349.1:0-13184 GCA_038381775.1 Adansonia rubrostipa | reverse complement strand
GGAGGTGGTGGATACCCTTCAGCAAAATACCCTTGGTAGCCCTCGTACGGCTGGCGTGGGGGCTGAGGATAAGGTGGATATCCCGGGGGCGGTGGAGGTGGATAGCCTTCGTAAGGTGGCGCTGATGGGTACCCTGGTGGGGCTGGGGGTGAATAAGGAGACGCGTACCGTGTTGCTGTTGTTGAAATAGAAGAATTGGAGGAAACAGAAAGAATGAAATGATGAAATTAGGAAATTAAGAAGAGGTAGATATTGAAGGAACGGAGGGTTATATTATTATTACCAGGAGGAGGATAAGGATCTTGAGGAGCTTGCTGGTAACTCATGTTGACGATTTTTTTTTTCCGCTTCCTGTCCTGACCTGTCTGTCTCTCGAGAAGTAAGATGTTCTACCTTCTTCCATCCAAGGTGGAAAGGCCTGAATGAAATCCTTCTGGTTTTTATTTTGATTTTGATGGCAAGGCCAGCCTGTCTCTAATCATTTCCTGCCACATCACCGTATGAGTTGTTTATTTATAACAAAACTTCTATTTTTTTTTATTTTAAGAAAAAAATGGATTAATCCAAATATATATATATATACATATAGGCAATAAAGCACACACCATAAGGTAAGAATGAAAAACAAGTGATGATTTCAAAATTATAAAGTTAATATATTATTGGTTTGATTTTAAAAAAAAATTTACAATTATATATTTATACTTTATTTTTTTACACATATTAGTTTAAAATTTAACAATACTAACATATATGTTTTCTCATCAATAGAATATGTAGCATTTTTTTGAAAAATTTTAAATGAAAAATAAATAAAAATAAAAATATTTTTTAATTGCTGACATATAAACAATGCCACGTGTCATGATTTTATTGGTTAAAAAATGATACATCAATACCATTAAATCTTAGACTAACGTATATGACAGAAATAAATTTTAAATATTTAATTATGAATTTTTTATTTTAGATACCAAATCGTGAAAAGTAATATAATTTAGGAGACAATTGATATATTAACTCATATCATATATATATATATATATATATATATATTTAAAAATAGAATAGTATTTAAAAGCAAGTATTTTTTGAACAACCAATTTTTTTTTTCATAATGAAAATATTATATATAACTTTAATTTATATTTTCTAATAATTTTATTTTATTTTTTTAAAATCCATCCAAGTTGATGTCACTATTTTTGTGAAAGAAAAATCTATATAAATATATATATATATATATATATATATTCGATGGAAAAGATATATTTGAGGAGTTTTATTTTTAAAAAAATAGTGATAGTTTTTAAAGAGAGTGAATAAGGTTTTTTTTTTTTCAAGAAAAACTTATATAGAAAATTAAAAAAAACACTTAAATATATTATTTCTATTAGTGTTTGATTTTTTTTTTTTTTGATAAAAAGTCATAATTTCATTCTAAATTGCATAATCCATATTACATAAAGCAGTAGTCATAGTGCCAACCCATGCATTATGACATCCAACCTGACACTCAAAACTCTTATAGTTCATGAGCCAACACATTAGCAGATATGCATACATGACGAACACTAGCATCAGTGCACGATAAAGGTCCGGTTTTGATATCAATTTTAAGACATCCCCATTCCCATAAAGCTCCAGCCCCACGTTCAATTTCTTTTATAATCCCTCATTACCACCCCAATCCCAGCAAACCCCCCTCCCTCATTAAAAGAGGCATCCACATTGACCTTTATAAGACCCTTCGGTGGACTTTCCCAAGACCTACTAAATTGAATTCTGGTTTGTAACACACTATCTTCTTGTATTGTGCACTCCCTCAATCTGACATCCTGCACTAGTTTAGAAGGTGTAGAACAAAAACGTTCGTGAAAGCTCCTATTACGATTAACCCATAAGCACCACAATATGTTCAGATACTTCTACACGCAATTTGTTCGCCTCGCAAATTTCAAAAACTCAAACCAGAACTCGGAATCTACTATCTGCGCTGCTGCAAACTGCAACACGCTAGAGCATGCATCCCTCCACACTTGTTGACTGAAATAGCATTGAAAAAAACATGGTTCCAATTTTCAGAGCTTGCACGACACACATAGCAGATGTTATCAACCTGAAGGTTTTGCTGCATAGTGCTTTTGTGGTAGGCAAAATGCCCTTGATGGCCCGCCATCTGAAGACCTTCGTTTTCGGATTCATTTTGGCCTGCCATAAAATATTCCATTTTCCAGACCTTTTATCCCGTTGATGAATGTCTCCCTAACACCATTATTGCTGAGTAATAAGCTGATCTGACCGTAAATTGCCCCGTTCTCTAATCAATCCAAAACATTCTGTCTTCTGAAACCTGTCAACTTAAAAGCATACGTAATATAACAAGGGCGTCTTCACACAGTGAAAAGCTCCCGGACTAGCTCCTCCTTCCAGCTCCATCGTTCTTGCTCAATTAGCATGGCCACTTTCATAGGAGTATTGTACTGTTCCTGCTATTTATCAACCATATAACTTGGCTCCTTGTTAATCCATTTATCCCTCCATACGTTGATGTGTTGTCCATTTCCCACCTTCCACCGAGAACCTCTCAGCAATATTTCCCTCCCATCTAGCAAGCTCTTCCAAAGGAAAGACAGATTAGATCCCACCGATGCCTCCAAAAAGCTACTGTTAAGGAAAGTAACGTGCCTTCGAAACCTTGAAACATTAAGAATCTCCATTTTGAACCAGTCTCCAGCATTGTTTGGAGAGCAATGCCAAATTGAAGGCCTCGAGATCCTGAAACCCCAAACACCCATCTAACTTCGATACACACAGACTCCCAACGCATCCAATGAATTCGTCTTTTATCTCCCGAATCTCCTCACCAAAGTGCAGCAATCAGCTTCTTAAACTCATTAATGAAAGTCTTCGGTAACCGAAAGCAATACACTACGTAATGTGGAATGGCTTGTGCAACCGCTTGAATCAAAATAGCATGACGTGCTAGCGATAATAACTTCCTTCTCCAACCTTCTAGTCTCATACGAAGACGATCCATAATTGATGAGAATTCAGCCCTGCGAGATCTACCAAACAAAAGCGGAAACGCCAAATACCTCTCCGTGTTAACAAGCCTTTGAACACCCAAGAAATTCATAATCCGTGCTTTTTCTGCTGGCTCCATGTTAGAACTGAAAAAGATCGCAGATTTGTCAACATTCACCATTTGGCCCAAAGCTCTCCCATAAACTCGCAACATGTCCAATTGTCTGCGGTCTTGCTCAGCGGCTCGAGAATATAGAATACTGTCATCTGCAAACAGTCTTGGAGCGCGCTTGGTCACTGCGACGCCTCCCATTCTTCCCCTTACCTCAGACTCATTCAATAAACAAGACAAACCTTCTACACATAGCAAGAACAGATATGATGAAAGTGGGCCGCCCTGACGTAGTCCCCTTGTGGGAGTAATCAACACATTATCTCCCATTTATGATCACCGAATATTGGAAGTACGCACACACGTCATGATCAAACAAAACCATCCATCTGAGAAACCCATTTTCCTCATAGTTACTTCCAAATAGCTCCACTCTACTCTATCATCGGCCTTGCTCATATCTAATTTAAGTGCCAATTGAACCATTCTTCCACTCCGCTTGTTCTTCATTGCATGCACCGTCCCAAACGCCACCATAGCATTATAAAAAATCATCCTACCCGGGACAAAGGCACTTTGATTCTCATTTATCAATGAGGGTAGAACAAGCTTCAATCTATTGACCAAGATTTAAGATATTAACTTGTAAACTACATTACATAGACTAATTGGGCGGTAGTCTTTCATAGAAGCTGGCGCTTTCACCTTAGGGATAAGCACTAGGTTCGTGTGGTTAATTTGTGTCAATAGAACCCCATCATTAAGGAAATAGAGCACGACCTTAGTGATATCATCCCCGACAATGTGCCACCGCTTTTGATAAAACAGAGCTGTTTCAGCGCTTCCAAAATCTCTGAAGCCAAGAATCTACCCTCAAGCCTCTGTCTTGTACCTTCATCCACAAATCTCCTTACTGTAGAAATGTCTTGCATTGCCCTCTCATTTAGTCCACTAGTAGTATAAATAGCGGTAAAATAGTGTGAGATTGTTTGCTCAATTTTCAGCTCATCTTGTTGCCATTCACCATTCTGGTCCCGAATTCTATGTGTTGCCTTATTGCGTCTACGCAGTGAAACGACCATGTGGAAATATCTTGTATTCCTATCACCCTCCTTTAGCCACAGCTCCTTTGACCATTGGCGCCACATCAGTTCTTCCCTATTCCATAATTCATTTAAATCCACCCTAACCTGTAGTGGTCCTCCCCCATCACCAAACCCATCATTACCATCAAAAGTTCTCTCTAACTATTGTAGTTTTTGTCTTATTTGTGTCTGAACATGACCGAAGCTTTCCCGATTCCATCTCGCCAACCTCTGCCCGCAAAGCTTAATCGCAGTCGCCAACTTGTCAAAACTTCCACTTTGACCTTGTTTCAATTCTTGTGCAACAGTCCGCTCAGAATCCTCATGTCTCGTCCACGTGCTCTCAAATTTGAAGCCCCGTTTCACTGGTCCTTCTTTAATTTTATTCTCCTGCGCATTAAAAATGAAAACAATAGGGATATGATCCGAAATAGACGCTCCAACATGCTGTTCTACAGAATTCGGATAACACTCCCACCACTCCTGATTTACCAGGCCTCTGTCCAAACGTTCTCGTATGGTTCCCGATTTCCCTCTCCTCATCCATGTGAATGCTGGCCCAAAAGTGGGCATCACAATAAGGCCACAATCATCAACTGCTGCACGAAAATTGTTCATTTGCCCTGCAGGTCTCATGCTTCCCCCCACCTTCTCATCAGAGTAAAGGATTTCGTTAAAGTCGCCTGCACACAACCAAGGTTTGTTACTCCTACTTTTTAACACACGAAGTAGCTCCTATGACTCTCATCTTCTCTGTGTCTCTGGCTGTCCATAAAACCCAGTAAAGCGAAATTCATGTTCCAATCGACCCCCCTTCACCGTAGCATCAATATGAGTAATAAGAGTAGGACTCCACCGAAAGAGATATTTCAGAAGACCATAATGGAGCTAATCCCCCACCTTTTCCCCCACACTACTTATTGTAAAGCAGTATTCAAACCCGACTCTAGACCGTAGTTTCTCCATTTCACTGTTATTCCTATTCGTTTCGGAAAAGAATAATAGTAAGGGTTATTCTATCATTGCAGTCACTGCTAAATTCTTCGTTAGTCACTCTCCTGTCCCCACAATCCTTTCTACCTTGATTCACGTTGACACCCTCTGCCATCATGCTTTCACCCAACTCACTAACCTCATCCCCTCCATCGTCGCCCACCTTTACAGACGTGCCAAATGAACCGTCTTGCACTAGTACTGATTTACCCTTGTCTTTCTTCCTACTACCTTGAGCTTGACCATCGTCATCCATGGCGACCCACGTCAAGAACATTAATAAAATTATAAATAAACATTTTAAAAAAGTTATTAATCAAATTTTATTTCTTAAATATCAACTCAATTTCCAAAAAGTTGGTTGTTGTCTCATATGTCAAAATGTTATGGCGTTGTAAAATTCTGAAATCCATTCAAGCAAGCCCCTAACCCAAATCATAAGTAAAAAAGAGATAGAGATAGGGGTCGGAGAAAAGGAAGTTTTTTAAGTTGTCACTACTCACTAAATATATTGTTTGGAAACATATATACTGCGAATAACCTGTGACGGACATTGAGGAACCTAAAAGGAAAATGGTCAAACCCAACCCAAGAAAGAGGATTTGAGTCTGATGAGCGATGCCTTCTTGTGCGTGACGAGGAAGGGGGAGTCGCCCGTGGCGGTAGCTACTGATATCAAGAAAAGAGCAACGAATGCCTTGATTAGTGGATTTCCTATAAGCGTCGCCATGAGTCTGCCGCAGCTGACTATTTTCTTTTTGTTTTCGAGCTTTAGGAAATGGAAGTAGCTAAATAAATAGCTGACTGCGAATAAACAGACGAGAGGACAGGAGAGTAGGGTTGGTTGTTATAAAATATGATGCGGTGTCGTTTTATCCTTTTTGGTAAAAGGAAAAAAAAATCCTTAAATCGTCGATAATCGGCAACGGCCACGGCCACGGCTTGGTATTTTTATTCCGGTTGGCTTAAGCAAATTTAAAGAATATCAAGTCCTCCAAATTCCAACACATATGGATGCAAGAAAATCCAGCATTTAGCAAATTAGAAATTTTGAGAAACAAACAACATACTCCATACAATATAATTAATAGTAATTTTAATTTTGGGAAAATGTATCATGATCTTTGGAAACAACTTTGTTTCCATGTGCAAGCAATGCGATGCATAATGTTATCCTCTCTGACCGATTGACAATGCACACCATCATCCAAATGCCACTTTGATTTATAAGGTGATCAAGTCTTAAACTGTCAAAACATCAACATGATCATCTAATGATAACTTGATTTCGGATTAGACGCCTCTTTTGGAGTGGTTGCCGACATTCTATTGACAGATTCAGCTACAAGACGTAATAGTCCAACAGCTAGTCTGGTGCTAGCTGCATTCCAATAATATCATCTAATAATATGTCTCTAACAGCACCTATAAAAGGGTTGGAGAAACACAAAGTAAGGATACTTCTTCCCTTTTTTACCTTTCTTACTATTTACCTCTCATTCTTCAGTTCTAGAATTGACTTAAACATCCGAAAGTGCTTCAAAATTTTAACTTCGACATCCTTATGAATCTTTTTGGTGTTGTAAGTCGTATCTTTGCTCTCCCTTTCGCCCTCTTCAAAGGATACATCAACACATAATAATGCATGCATATATAGATATAAGAAAGATGAGAGAATAAGATTTAGGCTTATATTTATGGATTATATAATTACGTTAAATCATAAAACTTATTTAATTCCTTATTTCAAATTTTAAACAAATAATTTTAAAACTGTTTGGAAAAATTGCATTGAGCCTAATATATATCTCTCTTTTTTAGTTGATTTCCTTTTATTTTTAATATATTTGAATAGACAATATTAGTAAGTTTTTCTCTTTGTTGTTTTACAAAATATACATTTATATTCTATTATTTATAAGCAAGGTAGTCAGTACCATACCGATGGGCGTATCGTTTTTGTTTTGGTATATGTACATATCGGTATCAGTATATTTTGATGTACCATTTCGAGTTTATCGGAGTTTGAATGTTTTTAATTTATATATATGAAAAATATTTTCAAATATGAGATTAAATAAATTTTATATATTAAATATTCATCAATTATATATAATATTATATAAAATAACTTCATCAAATATAAAAAAATCAATATAAGTTAAGTAGTAAAGTTAAAATTTTTTAATAATCATTAAATTTATGAGTAATTATGTCTAAGATTTATCAAATTTAGAGTAATTATGTATAATATTTATTAGATTTAAGATCAATGTTAGTTTAACTTTTTTTTACAAGCTTATATTATGTATTGATCGATACAGCTATTTTTAATCGGTATCACCGAAATAGACCGATTGGTATGTACCGACCGATACCGGTACAGTACCGATAACACTGTTTACAAGAGATCTTTAAAAGTTATGAGCAGAATTCATAGATATATTGACTATCTTAGTGTTTTAAACTTATGACTTCATATATTGAATTATCACACGAATTCTGATGATTTTTTTTGGGTTAAGTAAAATAATCTCTTGCCATTTATAATTAAATGTAGTTGAATCATGATACCAAATTGACTATTGGAACAAACAAATTTCATTCATTCCTTTTTTCTTTCTAATTTCTTCATCACATATTTTACAAACAGAAAAATAAAACTCAAGGTCTATATATTAATAATTAATTAATGATGTTACTTAAGGAATAATTAAAAATTTAATTTCAATAAAAGAAGATATCTCACAATCTGTTTTTCTATCTTTTGACTTCCAATTAATTTTTATTGATATTTAATTTATTTAAGGTCTCATCATTTATTTACTTATTAAAGTGTAAGTCGTAAAATATTTATTGTTTCTGTACAAAATTTTTTATGTTAGGCATAAGTTATACCTTATAATGTTATTAATTGAGAACTAAAATCATGATCCAATAACGTGATATTAAATTATTTATATTAATGACTTAAGTGTAATTATATCTGATCAAACTACTCATAATAATATTTGTCTTTGATTAAATATTGTTTTATAGATTGCGATGCATAATTGCAATTCAAAATTTTAAAACACTATATATATATATATATAACGCCAAAATAAACAAAACCATTTAATATATAGATTTAAAAAAAAAACACATAATACTGAATTGCATATGCCGAAAAACAAATATATTTTGCTAATTCCATTTATACTCATTTTATTGATTTAACTTAAAACCCCTTAGGCAAATATATATAAATGATATAATATTATATTTAAAAATTATTTAATATTAAAGTTAAATACACTAAATTGTTTTTATTATTTAATATAAAAATTATTGCTATATATTATATCTTATATTAAAGATTATTTATTATTATTTTTACCATAAAAAGTAAAATTATTAACTATTTTAATTCTTTATTCTAAAAAAAAAAAAAGCAAAACGCAAATAGCCCTTGAACTTTACCCAAAGTGGCCCTCCCCACCCCAAAAAAAGTCCGAGCTTTTATTGCATGAAATTGATAATATGAATGTTCATTTTCATTATAATTATAACCAATAAATCTTGAAACTGGGGTGAATAAAAGCAATTGCTAAAAATTTTTAAAATAGCATTCCTTCGAATATTTCTCATCCAACTCATTAAAAAAAAAAAAATCTAAGTCAATAATTTTATAAACTACTGGAATATGCAAAGGCTATGTTTTGGAAAATTAGATCAAATTTTGAACATGATATTTATATTAACTATATTAATGTATGATATATGTAATAATTTAATTCTTAACTAAATAAATTTAAATTTAAAATCTAATAGTTATGATAAACTATACAAAATATGAGATGAAATGAGATACAATACAAACATAACGTAAAAAAATAATTAAAACACAACATAATATGAAAATAATATGAGCATAATATAAATATACGAACGTATCAAAAATCAATATAAAATGAATTATTAACATACAAAATTTTATAAAATTTATAATACTTTAAACACAAAAAAATAATATGAATATGCTATGAACTCATAAATGTTTTCTAAATTAAATTACTATGATAAATTATATAAATATATCATAAATTAAGACATGACATAAACATGACATGAATACACAATTTTTTTTGAATTGAAACGCTATGACAAACCATCCAAAAGATGTGATGAATCGAGATACAACACGAACATAACATAAGAAAAATAATTAAAACACAACAAGAAATAATATTGACACAACACAAGACTGTTTCAAAATATACATTAAACGAATTATTAACATATAAAAATTATACAAATTTATAATACTTTTAAACACAAAAAATTAACAACATAGGAAAAATAATAAAACACTACGTGAAAAAAATATAAACACGACAATAATTCATCAAAATAAAACAATACCTAAAAAAAATATAAACACAACATTAATTCATCAAATATGTTAAAATATTTATAAAACAAATTCTTAATGATTAAAATGAATATAAATTTATAATTTTTTAATACAACCACAAATTTTTCTTTTTTCTCTCTCCCAATTTTTTTATTCTTTGCTTCTTAAAATAAGACCGTAAACTTACAAACTAACCCTATAAATGTAATTATTGACTTTGCTTAGTTGTCCCAAGACATAAGGCCTCAAAATTGGAATTGAAGTATCAGGACAATATTATTTATAGTTACACATATTATCCAATTAAGAATAATTAAAAAATAATAAATAAATATTTTATAACGTCAAAAGTTCATAATCTTAATTTCATGCTATAAACGATGAAAAATTTATTTCCACTTTTGAATAAACGATGGGACCTTATTTGAATATTACACTTTTTAAATTAAAAATGATATAATATATCATCTAGGTGTACACACGTGTATCATAAACTAAAGGTAGTAAAATGAACTCGAACCTGAAAACTCACTTAAAGAAACACGAATCCAAACCTGAAATAAACCTAATTTGACCAAAAGTTAAAAACTCGAATCCAAAAAAACTCAAAACTGAAATAATCCAAACTTAAAAAAACTCAAATCTGAACGAACCTAAGTCCGAAAATCCAAACAAACCCAAGCCCAAAAACCCGAACCTAAGACTGACCCAAACCCGAATTTAATACTAAAAATACAAATGATGAAATTATAATTAAATAAACTTTTACAAAGCAAAAAACTTTAATTATCAATTTTATTTTAATATTCTTTTAATAATTTAATTAAATATTAAAAATTTAATTTATATTTTATATATGATGAAATAATAATTTATTAAAAAATAACTCATACATGAACTTTAAAAGCCTTGTCAATGAAATATAGCATAAATTTATCATATTTTTTTTAATTTAATAAGTTAAACTTATTGAATATTGAGAGTTTATATATAATAGTATAATAAAGTAATAAAGTAAATTGAAAAAAATATGAAAAATATAATAAATATTATCATATCTAAAATGAAAAAAAAAATCATTTTGAACTTAGACTAGTAACATAGTAGAAAAGAATATAAGGATAACATAATAAAAATAAAAATGCTTAAAAATTAATATATATTATCAAATAACATCTATACCTACAAGTGTTAATGGGTCTAGCAAGGCCGAGTTCAGACGGGGCCTAAATATAATATTAACATCAAAATGCATGCCTCAACCTAGCCAATATGTGCCTCTAATTTTATCCAAACTCGCACATTTGTAAATGAACAAGTTAAGTTCATTTAAACCCACCCATATTATATTTTTTTATAATTTATTCTTTAAAATATATATATTTTTAAATTTAATCTTTATTAATTTAATATTTTTCTTTTACTAAGTTTAAAAATACAAAATAATTTAACCTAATTTTTAATGTTTACACTATAATATTACATATATGCATTTTTACATCATAAAAATTACGTAATATAAAATTAATATATATTATGCTATAGTAATATGGGCAACGTTGAGCTCGGACTAAGAAGTTGGAACTAAGACCCAACCCATTTTTTAAATCAGGTCTAGTTTTTTCTCCAAACTCATTTTTCAAGCATAAAATTTTTGTCCAAAACCTTCCATATATGGAGTGAGCCTTCGAGCTTAAGTAAGTAGCTCGACCTTTGTGCAATTTTAATCTGTATCTAACCATAGGTAAAAAAAAAATTTAAAGTAAGTATAGAAAGCACTTTCAAAAACTCTATTTAATAGTACTTTAATGATAAAGAGAAAACAAGCACAATATATGAATACTAAATGACTAAAAAATATTATAAATCTTGATCAATTCATAAAAAATTTGATTCATTTGTCGCTTCCAAGTATCACCCATAATGCTCAAAAAAATCAAACCTATAAATAAATATCAAAACAACTATTATTATAGATAAAACTTTTATTAACTCTTTATAATTGCGAAACTAATATCAAAAGTATACTGTAAAAAATAAAATATATTACTAAATAACATATATAAAAAATAATTGTGTTCTCGTGATGTTTTGTTTTAATACTATATAAAAATATTGTAAAAAATATAATAATATTATTAATAATTTATTGTTAATTATTTTATATATTATTTTATTGTGAGAGAAATATTAATACATAATTCTTTTAAAAATTTTAATTTTCTATATCCTAATATATTATAATATAAATATAATCATATAATATGACTCGAATATATAAACGTATCAAATTTTACATAAAACAAATTATTAACGTGTCGAAATTTATATAAATATATAGTGCCTCTAATACGTCTATGAAATAAAAAGTAAAATGAATAAAAACACGATGAGTAATGACATGTAATATAAAATTGAAAATTTCGAATGCCATACGATTATAAAATGCAAACACAATTGAAGAATAATTTAAACACAACACGATTACACAAAATGTATCAATTATTTTAAATATCAATATGATTAATTTGCAATATATAATATTTTAATAATAAATTATTTAGAAATTAATTTTATATATAAATATATTAAAAATATCATATTATAACAAAAAATTACTAAAAATAATAATTTAATAATTTACTTTTTAAAACATTAAATTACATAAAAGCAATTGCATTTAATATAAAATAAAAAAGTTACGTGGAATATAATCAAAATGCAAAGCGAACCCGAACCAAACGCAAAAAGGCCCGAACCTAAAAAAGCTCAAATCCGAATGAGACCAAACCCGAAAGAACCTAAATCCGAATGAACTCAAATCCATCCAAACCCACCTAATCGCCACTTCTAGCAAAAAGGAGTTAAAATAAACTGGGAGAAAACTAAGATGGGGAAAAAAGGATAAGCATCTAATTAATTAACATCATGCAAGTGCTAAGTTGCTAACAAAAGAGGGACCGAAAACATCAACATCCCAACATTAACTCAAGAAAAGCATGATTTAAACATCCATTTAGAAAACAGCGCCAAACATTAATTGAACTCTTCTAAATTTGCTGCGTGTAAACCACATTCCACAAAAAAATGGAAAATCAATCAAAAAGCGTAGTAGTTGAAAGAAAAGTTGTCATCAAATTTGGGTGCTTATATTTAAAGGAGATCTCTAAACCTTAGAACGTGATTAATCAGACTCAAAGAAAACTTGAATCAAGATTAAGGTTTAGTACAGTATGAAATATAAATAAACGGAAGAAAGAAAGAGTAAAGATTAGTGCAATAGATGGAACCAAAAACAAAAAAAAAAAAACCAAAGATTAGAGCAATAGATGTAAAGCAGATTTCATACACAATCTCACATAATATATAGCAATAGCAACCATAATTTAATAACAAAAGCTACAGAAAGATAAGAAATATTCATTCCAAATACCCTTCTCTTTTTTCTTTGATGCATGGCCTTATTTTAGTGATTATTAGAACTACCGAACGTGATCCAATCATTTATTTAATCCAGTTCAATATGCAAGCTCCTTTGCAAATCAGATTATTATTATTATTATTATTATTA
>JBBYHM010388338.1:0-14916 GCA_038381775.1 Adansonia rubrostipa | reverse complement strand
AATTTCTTTTACCTAAAGTTGTCAAAATGCTCACCCGTCTTCTAAATCACAAGATTTTATCAACTTAATTTTTCTAATTGAACTTCTTTAAAGAGTGTCAGACATGTCACTTTCGAGGATACTCCAACCTCGGCCCTCCGATGGGACACTCTATCCCCGCTCTTCAAATTTGTCAAGATCTAAAAAAACCTTCTTTTGTCAAAATGATTTGTCATCCATGGTGATACTCTAACCCCGACTTTTCGAGGGGATACTCCAACCCCATTTTTCAAAATTGTCAAGATTAAAAAAAACCACAATTGTCAAAATTATTTGTTACCCACAGGGATACTCCAATCCTACCTTTTTGAAAGGATACTCCAACCCTATTTTCAATTACAATTAATTTTTTTCTCATTCTTGGACTTCTATGAACATGTTAAACAAATCTTGTTTAATCAAGGAACCCAGATGCATCTAAAAAATTATCGATTTGGTTATTCCCAAATAATCGATACCAATTGCGAGATAAATTCCAATAGTCCATTCATTTCGATTATCATTGGATTGAACGATCCATGTTATATTACTTCATTTATTGTCATACTAACATGATTCCTTTGTGATGATTATTTGCATTCATGTTTTCCAATCATTTTAAATAAAACTAAAGGTAATGTGCTGCGTGGGTATCTCTCCAGTGCCCAAAGTGGAACATTCCATTTTCAAAGTAAAATCCATAGGTCATTTTTATCGAAAATCTCTATATTCCCCATTTCTCCTGGGCGTATATGAGATTATATCATTTTCATCAAAATCTGGATTTGTATTTTTATAAGATTCATGCATTAAAAGAGGGTTATATTGAAACAATGGCAAGATAAGATCAAAATAATCGAAACCGAGATAAGAAATAGCTAGTAAGGTATCAATTTTGGGCGTCGCGAAGAGGTTTGTACCTTATCATGCATAACCAACTCCCGAACCCAAACGGTGAATTTTTTATTTATGCAGACCACGAGATCGATGTTTTGAGTTTTGTAACTCAGAACATAGGTTTCAATAGGCATTCGATCATGCCTACCCTGAAATGATCAGTGGTGACTCCAACCATTGACCATCTCATGATGGTCATCCGAGACCAATAAGATGAGCGATTCATCTTATGGTCCCTTTCACTGTACTAGAAGTTGAGAATCCGTGCATTCTCGTTCTCATCACATCGCCAAAGAAAAGTTTTGATCAAGAAGACATTTCTAAGTCAGGAAAATATTTTAAGTCGTACGCACTCATAGATCCATGAAGATCCACCCCAGGGTACATTGTGATAGCTTGGCGACTCCATTAGGGATAGTATAGAGAGTTAGGCCAATAACTAGCCATGTCTTTCTAGGTTCCCAGTTCTTTCGATCTTCGATCATTATTTAACCATGACCCTTTTGTCATTTTTGTCATCTAATCTTTTGTTTAACATGATTTTCAGGATTGTCTTTTTTTTTTGAATAATCATTGGTTTAATAAAAATGATAATATGGAACTAAACAAAAAGGTTTGATCATTTCCCCGTCACACACTGCACACTTACATGTGCATTAGTGTCCTGCCAAACTCAATGGCATGGTTATAAACCAATCATTAGGAGGAAGTGAGCTATCTGCCTTTGTGAGTAACCCTTCGCATAGGCATGGCAATAACTTCTCGAATGTAAATTACCTATGTCTCTCGTAAGTAACCTTTCAAATTTGCTTAAAGAAATACATCCAACATATCAAACCTGTTCTACCAAACCCGCGATGGGTCTAGGAGTGAGGTCCCTCGACTGTCCTTACCGGATGGAAGAGTAATTCGGATATCTATTTAGGTGTCAACTAAAACCTCATATAGTGAGCCCTATGAGCTAAACCATGTCAAACCATACCAAAATACGGCTAAAATACCCAAAGAATAGGGTCACTCGAGGAAACATTCCTAACCTTTACTCTTAATTACCATAATTATGTAGGTGACAATGAGTATATAATTGTCACCCGCATCTGTATTTTTATCATTTATCGAACATGCCATTGTACTGCCCGAACGATGGCTAACCTTTGTATAAATAAGTGACAGTGAACAAAATCCATCATTCACAATGTCTTATAGTGTAAGCCGTTGTGCTGTCTGAGTCATGGCTTAACGCATCTCCGCACTAGTGGTGATGAACGAATATTACTACTGGTTTTTTTTTATCAAAATAAAATATAGCATCATCTCATGAAGGGTAGATTGCACCTTGGCATGATGAAATGCTGCCTGTCTCTCGTCTCGGCACCTTGGCTGAGATGTTTGTTTTTTTTTTCTTCACTTTTGATGTTCTTAAATTTTTATTACATTTGTCTTTTATATGTTTCACTAACTCATTTTCTCTTTGTTTGTGTTTTGGTGCATGCATCATTTCATCATAACCATCATGACAATCATCATTTTGGGATAATATTTCAATTCGGTGTTTATTAAGGGGCATCATTTATGGAGCAACAGCTTATCTCCACTATCGACTCCTTTGAAAATGTTAGAACATGGTCAGAAGGTCACCAACGTCAAAACGGGGACATCTTAAAATCTGACTACATCTCAAAAATGAATGAAGAGGTCAAGATCGGCTTTTGTTAGAATGATTGTCAGGAATTGAAGCACGTTTGGGACAATTGGGACAGCAACATGAAAAAAGCTTTCACTAAAAAGTACGGGGATATAGCTCTCTTACTACGAGTTCAGTTGGATGATGGCTTGTTGCGAGCAGCGGCACAGTTCTGGAATCCAGCCTACCGATGTTTCACCTGCAACCAACAAGATTTAGCCCCTACCATGGATGAGTACGTAGCCCTGCTCAACATAAAAAGGGCCAAGTCAGATCGAATTTACTGCAAGGCACTAATGCCTCTTTCATTCAAGAAGAGGTTGAGGTAAATTCCTGGAGTCACAGAAGCATGGGTTGACAGTCACGTTAAAGTAAAAGGGAGTAGCGAATGCATCTCTTGGGCCAGCTTGAAAGAGGCAATGGTAAATCTTTCTAATCAAAAGAGAGCTCAAGATGTCTATGCTTTGGCAATCTACGGGCTCGTTATATTCCCAAAGACTTTGGGTTATGTAGAGGTAGCAGTCACAGATTTCTTTTCTCGCTTATGTTGCAACATCAACCCTGCTTCCGCCATTATTGCTGAAACCATCCGTGCCCTCAACTTTTGTAAAAGAATGGGAACATGAAGGTTTATCGGGTGTGCCTCATTGCTTCAGATATGGCTCCTAGGTCATCTTTGTGTTAGGAAAGGGAAAGTCAAGTAAAATTTCTTCTTCAAGATCAGTCCTCTCTCCACGGCATTAGAGGAAGAATGTCATCAAGATAAGACAAAAAAGTATTGGTCAAGGAATTACGAAATGTTAAGGAGGAAAAAATCACGTGGAAAGCCCCATGGGTGTTCCCTCAGTCAATTGTGTATAGATGTGGAGACTACACTTATGTGCCACTCTTGGGATTATGGGGAAATTCTAGTTATGCTCCTTCATTAGTATTGCATCAGTTCCAGTGCCAGCAATTCATCCCATTCTTTGAAGACTTGGGACATTGTGATTTTGAATATGGAGAGCCCAATTATAAAGCAAAAGTCCAGTCAGCTTTCCAAGCCTGGAAGAAAGTCCATTGTATGGAAAGATATTGGAGAAGAAGCCCCACCATGCTTGGATACGAAGAATGGAGGCTCCGCTGTATCAATGATCCATTGCCACCACCCAACTCTGGGATATTGCAAATCCTAATAGAAGAACCGCCTTCTGAGATCGAGCTATTAAGAGGGAGTTTGAGTGAGAAAAGGCATCATTTGCTACAGAAATCTCTCAACTTAAGCAGGAAAAGGGCCAGCTAGAGATGGATATCTATCTTAGGAGCGCTGAAATGGATTGAGTCAATAAAGAAAGGGATCGCTTCAAAGATGACCTTGAGAGCCTGACCAAGGATTATGTGACACTTTGAAAAGCTAACAAGTCCTGACGCATTGGCAAGACATTAGTTGAATGGGAAGCGAAAGTTGCCACTCTTAATCACGAACTGAATCAGTGAAAAAAGGAAGTCAGAACCAGCAAAGAAAAGTTCATGAGGGCACGTGCTCTTGCTTCCACCTACCAACGAAGGAATCAAAGACTCGAGGCCCAAATGCGAGATGCGAGAGCCACCAGCATTGCAAATTAAGCCCTCATTCATAGAATCCAGGAGTTAGAATAGTCTCTTCAAGATCATCAAGGTCGTATCAGTGGACTAACAAGGGCTTCCGAGCAACGCAAATTAGATTGGCAAGCAACAATTGAACAAGCACATCTGAACTACCAAGAACAACATCAGCACCTCACTCAACAAGTTCAGATGGCTTAATGAGAGGCAGCTGACATGATTGAAATAGCTCGGTCCATAAGGTGAGACATCGCACCTGTTGGAGATCGTGAGCAATGACTTTTGGGTTTTCTCGGTCGTGTGATTACAGAATGTAATCATGTTAGATACTTTCAGATGTAACATGTCGTAAAAGAAAAAACCCCTTTTATGACTCTATGAATGATGTTATTGACGAAGCTATTCCAAGAATTAATTGTCTCCAATGCATATGCACATTTGATTTCACCATTTTTCATTGCACTTGCATCAATCATTCATTATCTTAACTCATCATTGCATCATAAATGCTCATTAATAAATACATTTTTAAAAAAACTCTAATACAGGAATTGATAAAAGTGCAAGGGATTCCGAGATCAATCAGGAACGTAAAACCTTACATCATGCATCACTACAACATATGACGTTGTAAGCAAATCATGAAGAGCAATCATGAAGCTCGTATTGAGCGACTTGAGCTAATGGTCAAGGAATCACAGGACCAGATGCTTCATCAGCAATATGAAATGCAAAATCAAATTGTAAAACTTATGGAACTAATGACTGCTTCTATTAAAGAAAAAGGGTAAGCCAGCACCACTGAAACAAGGAATGATCCTCCCAATGTTGAAAGTCCCCCTGCCAACAATCCAAAACCTACCCAAGGGGAAACTAGACAAGAACAATGGCCTACTCCTCTACATGTCGCTCAAGCTCCGCCTATCATCTACCTTAATCCCATTGCGATAGGTTAATTCATTCTCGATACTCAAAAAGTGAATACGTGAGTCTCATCAGTAGATTCGATAACCCTTGACCATAAAGAATCAAAAAAATAGAAGGTCAAAAGTCCACCATGACTGCAGCAGAAGTGAACAAATTGCAGTTACTGGAAAAATGCCTCCAAGCTATCGAGGGGAGTGACAAGTTCAGATCTATTGATGCACAATCGCTGCCTTTGGTGTCCAACCTTGTCATTCCCTTAAAGTTTAAAGTCCTAAAGTTTGAGAAGTTTAATGGAACCACCAACCCTTTTGTCCATGTTTGAATATACCTACAAAAGATGGTCGGGTACTAGAAAGATGAAAAGCTCCTCATCTATTACTTTTAGCACAGCCTTATTGGGGCAGTAGCTCGATGGTATATTGAGCTAGACAATATGAAAATCCAATCATGGGCTGACTTGCTAAGGCTTTTCTGAATCAATACTAGCACATGTCAGATTGGGTGCCGAATCAACTTTTCTTGATGAATTTCAAGAAGAGATCCACTAAAAGCTTCAAGCAATACGTCCAAAGGTGGAAAGAGAAAGTAGCCCTGGTCTAACCTCCCCTTACAAAAAAAGAGATGATAGTCACTTTCATCCACACCTTACGCGCTCTTTATTATGAGAACCTTATAGGAAATGCCACCAACAAATTCATAGACCTAGTCCTCTCTGGAGAAATGATTGATGCAGCCATTAAGAGGGGTAGAATGTTAGTTGGGGAAATGTCTGGATCAAGCAAAAAACCTATGGCCAATAAAAAGAAGGAAGGAAAAGCCAATAATATAAGTTATGCTAGCTTATCTATGCCAAAACAACATCAAACACCTGACCCTCACTACCCAAACATGCTGTATTCTCGCCGTATCACTATACCCCCTCAGCCAATTAATGCCATAACCTACAACCCATCATTTGCAATCTCGTCCAACCCACCATAAAACTACCCTCCAAAAGTTCACCACAGTACCAATTGAGCAACCAATAATGCATCTGGCAATCGAGGTGCAAATTAACAAAGACAACATTTTAATCCCATCCCTACGACCTATAAGGAGCTCTACTAGACCTTGCTTCAAAATCATTTAATGGCCCCAATCTATGTCCCAGAAAAAAAGTTGCCATACCTGCCATGGTATAACCCTAATGCCCACTGTGAATACCATACTGGGGCAGCAGGGCATGACATTGAGAATTACATATCTTTCAAATAAAATGTGCAAAATCTTACAAAACCACACTAAGCCAGCTACAAACATGATCGACATTGAGAACAAACATGAAGTAAGGGCAAGCATAGAGGATGTAAGGATGCTAATGTTCTTGGTCTGGCAAGCATTGATTCAGGTCAGGTTGCTCAATGCAACAGAAAGATTGGAAGATAATCCTGATAACTTCTATGACTTCCACACAGTTATAGGTCATACCCAACAAACATGTAGGGAGTTTAGGTCCATAGTTCAAAGAATGATGAATGAAGGCCAAATAGAATTCTATCATGAGATCACACCTACTGCTGAATCTATCAACATGATAGGAGATGAAACCACAAAGCCACCTTATTGGAGAAATCGATCACTCATTTTTTATGGCAAGCTAAGTTTTAAGGTTAGTTCTTCAACACCTACACCATAGTGGTTGAAGTGCCTAAACCATTCCTATATAAGAGCATCAAAGCTGTCCCATGACAATATGAGAATCAGGTAGTGATGATCGGAGAAATAACTCCCTCCACTGCTGTAATGAAACTGTCAAGAGTTTGTCACCTAACTCATAGCAGTAGGTGTTATGCTTCCCTAACTCAAGAGAAGTAGAAAGTTGATGCATCTCCAAGCACCAATACCACTCAGGCCTAAGCAAAGAATTTTAAGCTTGAAAAAGTCAAGGAAGCAGTGAACAAAAAAAAAGCCACAGAGTTTCTCAAGTTTATCAAGCACAGTGAATACTGCACTGTGGATTAGTTAAGCAAACAACCCACCAAGATTTATGTGCTATCTCTGCTTCTTAATTCAGAGGTTCACTGAAATGCATTACTGAAGGTGCTAAACGAAGCATATGTTATCCCAGATGTCTCCATAGAAAAGTTGGATCGGCTAATAAACAACATCATGGCCGATAATTATATCTCATTAACTGATGATGAGATCCCACCTGGAGGCAGGGGCAGTTATAAGGCTCTGCATATCACTACCCATTGTGAGGGATGCATTTGCCTAAAGTACTTTTAGACAATGGGTTAGCCCTTAATGTCATGCCTATGACTACATTAAGCAAACTCCCTGTCGATCATCTAACATTAAAAGTAGCCACACCATAGTTCGAGCTTTTGATGGAACGTGTCACAGAGTAATTGGAAATATCACAATCCAGCTCCAAATAGGCCCATGTAGATATGAAATGGACTTTCAAGTTATGGATATTAATCCTTCTTACAATTACCTATTAGGAAGGCCATCGATACACTCCGCCAGAGCCATCCAATCCTCTTCCGTCCCAACTTCAAATTTGTGATAGATGACAAAGTAGTCACCATCGGAGCTGAAGAAAAAATGATCACCATTGCTTTCACTGAGGATATCTACATAGAGCCTAATGAAAATGCACCGAATTCATCATTCCAATCCTTTGAGTTCTTCAATGCGACATCTGTGGGAGAAGGATTGCTAATAGTCGAACCCTATTTGTCAAAGAGTACCCACTCAGGTTTAAAAATGACTGTTGGCAAAGGTTCCCATGCCAGAAAAGGGCTTCATAAGAATTTGCAAGGGATGGCCTGAGCCTTGCAGGTCACCACTCAAGCCAACAAAAGAGGCTTAGGATTTAAGGCCAATGCGTACTCAAGAAAGCAGCAAGAAAAGAGGACCTGCAACCAAGAGATGACACGATCATTAGGTCGAGAGGGGGAGTCAAAGCAGACAATGTTTCTATCTCTCCATGAGATATTTTATTCAAGAAGATAAATTGATCGAAGCCAATCAGAAGAGCAAAAGGCCAAAGATGTCTTGGTCATCCTAAACAGGGCACTTAACAGCCTGTATCTCTAAGATACTAAGCCATAAAATTCGTGTTCTTCCATTAAGACCTGATTTTGATGACGGGGTCATGACGAAAGCCCCTGCACTTTTTGTGTCCCTTTCATGAAATGAAAACCTACCTGTCTCATCCAAGGGCAGATGGTTGTCCTATTTGAGGGGCATTTTTTTATCAAACATTATCAATGAAATGACTTCTGCATATATCATTCCATATTATGTATCACTTTTTGACCTTTTTTGTCTCCATTACTTTTTTGCCTTCATTTTTATCCAAATCCCTTAGTTGTGTGTGCCTTTTGCAATGTTTATTTCTTTGCCCTTTAAGGTGTCCTAGCTATAGCGACATGGATGTATTTGATGGGTCTTTGAAGATTGATTTTAAATAGTAAATTGGCACTAGTGAAGTTGATCATGAAGAAGATTTCGAAGAAAGCTTTGTACCACCAAACCTTTTATGATTAGTTGAGCAAGAAGAGAAGCAGATCATGCCCTATAAAGACCTAATGGAAGTAATAAATCTGGGTACTCAAGAAGACCAAAATAAAGGTTAAAATCGAAACCTTAATAAAGTTGACAACTAGGACCAAGCTAATAGACCTACTCTAGGAATATCGAGATGTATTCACTTGGTCATACCAAGACATGCCAGGACTAGACACTGATATAGTGGTCCACGAGCTTCCCATCAAGCCTGGATGCAAACCAATCTGGCAAAAGTTAAGGAGGATAAAGCCGAAAATGCTCTTCAAAATTAAAGAGAAATTCAAGAAGCAGTTTGATGCAGGGTTTATTGGTGTAGCCAAATATCCAAAATAGGTTGCCAATGTAGTCCCAGTCCCAAAGAAAGATGGCAAGGCACGAATGTGTGTTGATTATCAGGATCTAACTCGAGCTAGTCCCAAGGATAACTTTCTGCTACCCCATATCGACACTTTCATGACAACACGACTAAGTATTCTCTGTTCTCCTTTATGGATGGATTCTCAGGCTACGACCAGATCAAGATGGCACCTGAAGACATGGAGGAAATAACTTTTGTAACTATGGGGGGGAGATTTTGCTATAATGTCATGCCCTTCGATCTCAAAAATGCTGGGGCAACCTATCAATAGGCCATGGTAGCCCTATTCCATGGCATAATGCATAAAGAACTTGAGGTCTATGTTCACGACATGATTGCCAAGTCAATGAAAGAGGATGAGCATGTCACATACCTTCAGAAACTTTTTGAACGGCTACGAAAATTTCAACACAAATTTAATCCTACTAAGTGCACCTTCAGAGTCACTTTGGGTAAGCTTTTAGGCTTTATAGTCAGCGAAAAAGGGATCCAAGTTGACCCAGATAAATTCAAAGCCATTTAGAATATGCCACCACCTTAAATCCAAAAAAAAGTCAGAAGCTTTTTAGGGAGATTGAACTACATTGCTAGATTTATATCCCAGCTCACTGACAAATATGACCCTATCTTTCGGCTCCTTCGTAAATAAATTCCAGGAGAGTGGAATGAGGCATGTCAAGAAGCCTTTGATAAAGTCAAGCATTATCTGTCAAGTCCACCGGTGTTGGTGCTGCCAGTGCGCAATCGACCTTTAATCCTTTGCTTGGTAGTCTTTGACAAGTCTATGGGCTATGTATTAGGGCAGTGTGACGAGTCAGGAAAGAAAGAACAAGCAATCTACTACTTAAGCAAAAAGTTTACGAAATGTGAGTGCAATTACTCCGCAATCGAGAAGTTATGCTGTGCTTTATGTGGATAGCTAAAAGACTTAGGCAGTACATGCTGTATCACACCACGTGGTTGATTGCAAGGCTCGATCTTATCAAGTATCTATGTGAAGCCCCTACACTGTCAGGAAGGCTAGCTAGATGGCAAGTCCTGCTTTCTGAATACGACATTGCCTATGTTAGTCAAAAAGCCATTAAGGGTAGTGCGATAGCTAACTTTTTGGCAAGTCGAGTAGCAGATGACTATGAACCCTTAAATTTTGACTTCCCAGATGAAGATCTAATGTGCATTTCTGAGAATGAAGACACCTCCAACCAAGATCAATCCCGAAAGATGTATTTTGATGGAGCATCAAATGCTTTAGGACATGGAATTAGGGCAATATTGATGTCACGTGATGGGAGTCCATATCCATTCACAGTAAGACTAAATTTAGGCTGCACGAATAATATCACAGAATATGAAGCTTATGTCATGGGGCTTCAAGCAGCCATCGAGAGGAATATTAAGATATTATAGGTGTTCGGTGATTCAACCCTAGTTATCTACCAATTGAAAAGAGAGTGGAAAACTCATGATGCCAAGCTGATGCAGTATGGGAAGCTAATAGCAAAACTCAAGAAAGAATTTGATGATATTAGTTTTTGACACTTACCTCGAGAAGAAAACCAAATAGCTAATGCTTTGTCTACATTATCATCCATGTTTAAAGTCAACGAGGAGTCGGATGTTGCTCTCATACTATATCGAAAAAGAGAAAGATGGCCTACCGTGGTACTATGACATCCTTTGTTACATCAAGGATCAGCAATATCCCAAACAGGCAACCGAGAATGATAAAAGAACTATTAGAAGGCTGGCTATGGGATTTGTTCTCGATGGAAGAATCTTGTACAAAAGGAGCCACGATCAAGTATTGCTCAGATGCATTAATACTCCTGAAGCCAAAAAGATCCTAGAAGAAGTTCATGAAGGGATTTATGGCACGTATGCTAATGGACATTGAATGGCCAAGCAAATCATGAGAGCGGGTTATTACTGGTTGACCCTCAAAGATTGCATCAATTATGCCCAAAAATGCCATAAGTGTCAAATCTATGCAGACAAGATCCATGTCCCTCCGATGCCACTTTACGTCATAATGGCCCCATTTGTCCATTTAGGGCATGGACGTGATCGGGCCAATCACCCCCAAAGCTTCAAATGGGTATCATTTTATCTTAGTAGCAATCGACTATTTCATTAAGTGGGTGGAGGCTGCCTCATATGCTAATGTCACTAGATCGATCGTTTATAGGTTTGTCAAGTGAGACATCATCTGTAGATATGGCCTCCCAAACTAAATCATCATAGACAACGCAAGCAACTTAAACAATAAAATGATGCAAGCAGTCTACTCATAGTTCAAGATCTAACATCATAATTCTGTCCTTTATCACCCAAAGATGAATGGGGCGGTCGAAGCAGCCAACAAAAATATTAAAAGAATACTTGAGAAAATGGTCGAGACTTACAAAGACTGGCATGAAAAGCTATTCTTTGCACTTCATGCCTATTGGACCTCAGTTCGTACTTCCACGAGTGCTACTCCATTTTCTCTTGTCTATGGGATGGAAGCTGGATTGCCTATTGAAGTTGAGATCCCTTATCTCAGAGTCTTGACGGAAACCAAACTTGAAGAAGCCAAATGGGTCAAGAACAGATATGACCAACTCAACCTTATCGAGGAAAAATGCATGACGGCATCTGCCATGGTCAAATGTATCAAAGACGTATGATCAGAGCCCACGACAAAAAGATGTGCCCACAATAATTTCACCCAGGTGAATTGGTATTGAGAAGATACTCTCAATTCACAAAGACGCGCGAGACAAGTGGACCCCTAATTGGGAAGGACCGTATGTCATGAAGCAAGCCTTCTCTAGAAAGGCCCTAATCTTGTCAGAAATGGACGGCAATGTCTTGCCTAACCCAGTTAACTCAGATTTTGTCAAGAAATATTATACGTAGAAGGCAAAAACCTGAAAAACACAAAAAACAAAAAAAAAAGAAAAAAGAAAGAAAGAAAAAAAACAAAAAACAAAACAAACAAAAAACAAAAAAACAAAAAAACAAAAAAAATAAAAAAAACAAAAAACAAAAAACAAAACAAACAAAAGAAAACAAAAAGGGGTCTGATGAAAATCCAAAAAAGGCATCTGGGCAACCAACCCAACTACAGTTCAAAACCTGCAAGGGTAACTTGAAAGGATTAATTTTGATGGGGCATGAATTGAGAACACCCACAAGACAATGCAAAACAATCCTAGAGATCTTTTGAAGATCAACTTATGCTAGGCACATTTATTGTTCGAGAAAGATTCTAAAAAGCACCTAAAGAACATCCATGTCATGATTGTCAAAGGCATCCTAAAAGATCATCTTTCTCGCTACCCTATCAATTGCTTGTCAAATAGTATATTGACTCATGTCTCTTTGTTGTCAAAAATAAATATTGCCTTATTTCTTTTAACCCCTGTACAATTCAAATTGCACTTGTTATTTAACTGTTAATGTTTGATAATTAACTGAAATATGCATCAGGGTATCCTGATTTACATCGAAAGAAAAAGAAAAGCACAAGAAATTCTACTTACATCCCGATTGTCAAGATCATGAACCTTTCGTGTCCAAACACCCATTCAGCATGGCCATACACTAAACCATTTCTTGCTTTCACAAGCCACATCTCAAGAAAAACCATTTTAAGCTAGCTAAAAATCGACCCATGCACTCTATCAGAATTCTATCATAACCAAAGACATCAACCTAATTAGGAAAACAGTCTCCAAATTGTTGATAATGCCTTCCATTTGTCAGGAAAATGATTAAGCCTCCCGAATCAAGAAATGCAACAGTCCAAGTTCTTGAGACTAAATTTTTTGTCATATCCCCAATGGAGCTAGGACAAACTACAATCCCCAATGGGATAAGGAAAATTCTAGTCCATGGTTGCAACAAAGATGAATTGCCATCCCTTTGAGAGTCTGAATGATGTATAAGGAGAACTATAGCTATCTCCCGTATTAGACTTCACATCATGCAATCACGATAGCATTTCATATCATGCATTCACATTACCATTTTACATCATCATTTTTACAATATTACTTCAAGCCAGGTTTGCTGAACCTCCAAAGAATTCTTGGTAAGAACTTTAAGCTTCGCAAACCAAGTGCCATTCAAGTAAGGTCCTTTTTTTCTCATGACCTCACGTCAAAACCCTTTTTATCAAGCAACTATTATCAAAGTGCTAGTGTTAAAAAATTATTGTCTATTGTCAAAAAAAAAACTTTTGCCAAGAACATACGTCAAAAACTTTATCAAGAATTTTGTCAAGAATTAGTGCCAAAACCCCTTTCAGTAGGAAATTTTGTCATGAACTTCTAAAAGCTTGTAGTAGAAGTTTTATCGAAAACTTTGTCGCCACAAGTCAATGGCACCCCTTAAAGCCCACGAGTCAATGGCACTCTTTTAAAGCCCACAAGTCAGTGGCACCCCTTAAAGCCCATAAGTTAGTGGCACCCTTTTTAAAGCCCACAAGTCAGTGGCACCCTTTAAAGCCCATAAGTCAGTGGCACCCACCCCTTAAAGCGCATAAGTCAATGGTACTCTTTTTAAAGCCCACAAGTCAGTGGCACCCCTTAAAGCCCACATGTTAGTGGTACCTCTGCAAAGCCCACATGTCAATGGCACCTTTTTAAGCCCACAAATCAATGGCACCCTTTTAAAGCCCATAAGTTAGTGGCACCATTTTCAAAGCCCATACGAGTCAACGACACCCGAGTCAAAGCCCACACGAGCTGGTGGCACCTAAGTTTAAGCCCACATATTACTGGCACCCTTTTCAAAGCCCGCATGAGCTGGCAGCACCCAAGTCAAAGCCCACACAAGCTGGTGGCACCTAATTCTAAGTTAAAGCCCACACGAGCTGGTGGCAGTAGGTCCAAGTCAAAGCCCACACGAGCTGGTGGCACTTAAGTTTAAGTCAAAGCCCGCACAAGCTGGCAGTACCCACACCAAAGATCCACGTTACTCTGTACCTGTCTAAGATGGCCAAACCTTAGAAAGCCTAACACCCTAGTGTTCTAGAAGTGTCAGTCCACCCCAAATAAAATAGTGTCTATTTGCCTTTGCCCTGTTCCTGATTCTCAGCAACGGTCAAAGAGGGGCAGCTGTAGCCATCTTATTTTGTCCGGGCTAATTTTTAGCAATTCAGAGCATGGACATAAGAGGGTCGCCCAGTGAAAAAGTAGTTTGAGGACATCAAAAAGGCCTAGGGATCATATCAAAGGTAAATGCAAAAATGTAGCAGCAAATGATGTAGTTCAAGGTGTCTAGGGATAAAAGATACGAGAAAATTCATAATTTTACTTGAATGTATCGATACAATGCTCCAACATGCCAAAAATTTGATATGTCCCCATTTGTATCGATACAACATATAGATGTATCGATACATAAGCCTCTGTATTGATACAAGACCTCATGTATCGACACTAGGCCATGCCAAGACCAAAACATGCATTCTGTAAAGAAATGTATTGATACAATCAACATTTATCGATACAGTGGTTCATAGTATCGATACAATGGTTCATAGTATGATACAATGATCATTATATCGATACAATGTTCATTGTATCGATACACATAAGGTTTTTGGACCAAATGTGTCGATAAATGCAGGCCATTTTCTTGGTTCGGGCATTTTTAACTTGTCCACCATTGATCCAAAACTCGATTTTAACTCATTTCTTTACATCAAAAAAGATTAAAACACCTGTCAAATTATAAATTTTAGACTTTTAAATTAATCAAGACATTTTTTTAAAGTCCAAATTGGATCAAAAGGGTCAATGTCATTGGATCACCCTACTCCTCCCTAGTTGTTGGCCAATGTCACCATCAGCCACCCTAGTTGCTGGAAAATCATTTCAGCATTTAAACCAGCCACCCTATG
>JBBYHM010388327.1:0-14923 GCA_038381775.1 Adansonia rubrostipa | reverse complement strand
TCTTTTACCTAAAGTTGTCGCAATGCTCACTCGTCTTCTAAATCACAAGATTTTATCAACTTAATTTTTCCAACTCAACTTCCTTAAAGAGTGTCGGACGTGTCACTTTTGGGGATACTCCAACCCTGGCCTTCTGAGGGGACACTCCAACCCCGCTCTTCAAATTTGTCAAGATCTAAAAAAAACTTTTTTTTGTCAAAATGATTTATCATCCACGAGGATACTCCAACCCCGACCTTCCGAGAGGATACTCCAACCCCTTTTCAAAATTGTCAAGATTAAAAGAAAACTCCTTTCGTCAAAATTATTTGTTAACCACGGGGATACTCCAACCCTACCTTTCCGAAGGGATAATCTAACCCTTCTTTCAGTTGCAATTAAATTTTTCTTCTTCCTGGATTTCCATGAATATGTCAAACAAATCTTGTTTTATCAAGAAATCCAGATGCATTTAAAAAAATTATCGATTCGGTTATTCCAAAATAATCGATGCCAATTACGAGATAAATTTCAATAGTCCATTCCCTTTTTTATCATTGCATTGAATGATTCATGTTATGTTACTTCATTTATTGCCTTATTAACATGATTTCTTTGTGATGATTAGTCGCATTCATGTTTTCAAAATATTACGAATAAAATTTAAGGTAATGTTCTGCGTGGGTATCTCTCCAGTGCCCAAAGTGGAACATTCCATTTTTCAAAGTAAAATCCATAGGTTTTTTTATTGAAATCTCTATATTCCCTATCTCTCCGGGGCATATATGAGATTAAATCTTTTTCATCAAAACCTAGATTTGTATTTCTATAACATGCATGCATCAAAAAGGGTTATATCAAAATAGTGACAAGTTAAGATCGAAAAAACCAAAACCGAGATAAGACATAGCTAGTAAGGTATCGATTTTGGGCGTCGCGAAGAAGTTCGTACCTCATCACGTGTAACCAACTCCCGAACCCAAATGAAAAATCTTTGCATTACGTAGACCACGGGATCGATGTTTTGGGTTTCGTAACTCAAAACTTAGATTTCAATAGGCATTTGGTCATGCCTAGCCCAAAATGATCGGTGGCGACTTTAAGCATTGGCCATTTCGTGATGGTCATCTGAGACCAATAAGATAAGCGATTCATCTTATGGTCCCCTTCACTGTGTCATAAGTTGAGAATCTGTATATTGTCATTCTCATAACATCGCGAAAGAAAAGTCTCGGTCAAGAAGATATTTCTAAGTCACGAAAATATTTTAAGTCATATGCACTCATAGATCCACGAGGATCCACCCCAGGGTACTTTACGACAAGAGTGTAAAAGGAGAACCTAAGTAAATCTAGAGTAATCATTAACAATAACAAATCCATTTGTTTACCTCCTAAGCTTAATGTCCTAGTAGGACCAAAAGATCAATATGAATGAGTTGTAATACTTTAGTGGTTGAGACAATATTGATTAGTTTGAATGAAGCTCTTCTACGTTTGCCTTGGACATAAGCATCGCATATTTTATCATTATCAAATTTTATTTTTGGCAATCCAACAACAAGGTCTTTTCTAGATAGTTTAGAGATTACATTCATATTTGCATGTCAAAATTTCTATGCCACAACTAATGCAAATCATCATTATTAGCAACGAAACAAACATTTTGAGAAGATAAATCATCTAGATGCATAATATAGACATTTCCTTCTCTATGTCCTACAAAAATAATTTTGTTTGTATTCACATCAACAACTTGACAATTTATTGATTCAAAAATAACTTTTATGCTTTTATCACACAATTGACTAATACTAAGAAGATTATGTTTAAGACCTTTGACGAATAGAACATTTTCAATGTTGGCTGAACAATTGATACCTATGGTTCCAATACCTTTCCTTTTGAGTTATTACCAAAGGTAACACTTCCTCCATCTTTAGGCTTTAGCTCCACAAATTGATTTTGGTCACCGGTCATGTGTCTTGAGCATCCATTATCAAGGTACCAAGAATTTCTTTTGCTGAATTTGCGTTAAAGCAATGCTCAAAATTTTTATGCCTTTTGGAATCCACTTTACTTTTGTAGCTTCATCTTAAGATGTGCTAACATCTTTGGGAACCCATATTCTCCTAATAAGTTTACCTCTAAAAGTGATAGTTTTTGAGAAGCATGTATGGAATGTGTGACCAAGTTTATGGCAATTTGTACATATGCTAGATGCATCAAATAATTTGTTTTGTTTTATGAAGAAGTTCTTGAAGTAAGTTTCTTTTTCGATTCTATTGTAGCCCAAACCATCTTTATCAAAGAATGTCATTTGTGTTTCTAGCATGTTATTTAATTTTTGTTGTGCCATATAAAACCTTGTAAATGATTTATGCAAATTTGTGTTCTTCTTGGTTAGTTCATCAATATTGACTTGTAATTCATCTACTCTTTTCTTAATATCATTATTTGTCATGCTTAGTGTTTCATTTTCTTCCTTGAGTTTAAAGTTCATTTTCTTGTATTTCAAATTCATAACTTCGAATTCTAATGCTAATTCATCAAATGCATCTTGTAATTCATCAAATGAGTAAGTATTAGCATTAGAAGATACCTTGGGCTCATCATGAGCCATGAAACATTGGTTGGCCACCTCCTCATCATCATTATCGGAAGTGTCACTATCATTCCATGTGGCCACCATTGCCTTCTTCTTTTGCTTTTTTGGGTTTGATTTCGTCCACATTGGACATTCAAATTTGATATGTCCTGGTTTCTTGCACTCATAGCAAATAATTTGTTCTCTCTCTTTTTTGCTCGAGTCTCCCTTCATTATTTCTTTTCTAGAAGGTCTTCTAGCTTTGTTCATTCTCATGAATTTATTGAATATTTTCATGAACATAAACATTTCTTCATCTTCCTCGACCTCTTCATCATCATCACTGGGCGTGGTTGATTTAAAGGCAACTTTTGCCTTCTTTGATGGTTCTTGTCCATGCTTGATCTTTATTTCATAGGTTAGAAGGGAACCTATGAGTTCATCCAAAGAGAGTATGTTGGGATCTTTGGATTCTTTAATTGCTATCACTTTTGCTTCCTAAGACTTGGTAAGACTATTGAGTAGCTTTTTTACCATCTCTTTATTTAGATAGGTCTTTCTGAGTGCCTGTAACCTATTGATGACGTCCATAAATCTATCTGACATTTCTTTGATGGTTTCATCCGTCTTCATCTTGAATAATTCGTAGTCAAGTGTGAGCATGCTTATTTTGGATTCTTTGACTTGATTTGTTCCTTCATGTGTGGTTGTTAGCTTATCCCACACTTGCTTTGCATTGTCACATAGTGAGACTTTATTGTACTCACTAGGACCAAGAGCATAAAATAATCTGTGCATGGCCTTGGCATTTAGTTGTGCCATTTTGGTGTCTTGTTCATCCCATTCTTCTTCCTCCATTGGCACAATACAATCTCTGACTTTCTTATTTGGAATGAATGGACCATTGATGATTATTTTCCATACTTCATAGTCATTTGCTTGGATAAAGAGCCTCATCCTTGTCTTCCAATATGAGTAGTTGTCACCATTGAAGAATGGAGGTCATATGGTGGAATGCCCTTTAAGTCCTATAACATTTGCATTTGTCTCAAATGCCATAAGACAAACTTTATCTTGGCTTTTCAACTCTTGTGGGCCTCTTAAGGCAATATTTGCATTCTCCATTTTTAAGCTATCAAGGATCTTTTTAAGGTTGTGAGACCTATGAAAGAGTCCAAAGCTCTTGATACCAATTGTTAGCTTTAATGGAGAGATTGAACCAAGAGAGGGGTGAATTGGTTCTATAAAAACTTTATAAATTTGAAAATTAAAGTAAGATAAGAAAAAGAGAAAAATCAACAATGGATGTATAGAGGTTTGGTCTTTTAATTTGGCACCTACATCCTCTCTTCTTGGTACTTCTTACCAAGGTGATTTTCACAATTCACTAAGGAAATTGTTACCTTTAATGATAAGGTATAACCTTACACAACTATCTTTTAAGGCTTAGATAGAACCTTTCAAATACTTTCAGAATTATACCCTAAACTCTCAAGTATTTTCACTCACTTTCACACAACCCCTTTGGTGAAATGAAAGAAATATTTTGCAAACTAATTGAACCTTTAGTAGGTGGATGTTTGATAGAATTTAAGTACAAGAAGAATGAGATACAAATAAACTTAAAGAGTATGAGTTGATACAAGTAGAAAATAATGAAGTTGATGATTTTGAGCTTTTGTTGTTCAATGATTTAATGAAATCTGTATCTCTACCTCTTCAGCTATTTTGAACCCTATTTATAGCTACAAATTGATTCATAGACATTGGGCATTTAATGTGGTGGTTGGAGAGTCGTTGTAGCCTTCATAAATGTTGATTTTCGTTCAATCCCGCATTATAGTATCAATACAATACCAATAGTATCGATACACAGTTCAAAAAAGTGACTGTTACAACTTGTTATATCGATACTGGGGTCTTAGTATCGATACTAAGCAAGATGTATTGATACAGATACCTTTGTATCGATACATAGGAGGGTTTCAGCCAAACATAGGCTGCTACCAAGCTCTGTATCGATACTCATGGGGTGAGTATCGATACTAATCAGCATGTATCGATACATACACACTTGTATCGATACATTTGAGGGTTTCATACAAACCTTGGCTATTGCCAAGCCCTGTAACGATACTCAGGGAGTGAGTATTGATACTAAGCAACCTGTATCGATACATATGTTCATTGTATTGATACATTTGAGGGTTCTATGCATGGTATAGATACACATGTTCTTTGTATCGATACTAGGCTTCAAAACTTGTTTGTAAAATAATTTTTGTTGACTCAAACACATCTCAATGATTACAACCTTAGTATTTTTAAAGATGCTTTTCAATTTATACATAAATATAAAGTCGAGTATTAATTTAACTTAAGTTTGTTGGTTATATCAAAACTGAATTCAAGGTTAACACTACCTTTATTACTAAAGATAAGATTTTTGTTACTAGGTAATGCCCTTTGATTTAAAAATGTTGAGACTATCTACCAATGCCTTGTAAACAAAATCTTCAAAGGTTAGATCAAGCAATCCATGAAGGTATATGTCAATGATATGCTAGTAAAGAGTACATTCTGAGTTGTAGTTAAAAAATTCCTAGGTTTGATGATGTTGTCATGAGGGATTGAAATAAGCCTGGAAAAGATAAAGATGATCCTTGAAATGTCTCCACTGAGGTTGATAAAGGAAATACAACAGTTGACGAGCAGAGTAAAATTACTTAACACTTTATTTTGAAGTTGGCTGATAAATGCTTACCTTTCTTTAAATTACTTAAAAAAGCCACTAGATATAAATGGAGAGGTTATGCTACCGAGCATTTGAAGAACTAAAAGAATACCTCTAATCGCCACCATTATTTGTGAGCCTTGAAAATGGCAAACATCTATTCATATATCTAGTCACATTTGATGAAACTATTGCCGTCGTCTTAGTCAAAGATAGTAATAGAGCACAACTTCCAATCTATTATGTCAACAGAGTACTCCACCTAGGGGAACAATTTATACTAGAATTTAAAAACTATTATACGCATTGGTCATAGCTGCGAGAAAATTGTACCAACATTTTCAAGCATGCCCTATTATAATACTCACCTATTAATCTTTAAAAGATGTGTTCCAGAAGGTTGACTTTGCTTAGAGAATGATTAGATAGAGTGTCAAGCTTAGCGAATTTGGGCTAACCTATAGCCTCATGAGAGCAATCAAGGTGCAAGCATTGGCTAACTTCTTAGTAGAATACTCTTTAGCAACATTTACTAAGGCAGTGCCACCACCAGGGATGTCAATGAATCCCCCAATTTACAAACTCCCAGTCACCAGGATATACAAAGTAATAATAGCAGAACTTGGACACTTCATGCAGATGAGTCATCTAAAAAGAAAAGTCAAAAGCCAGTGTCTTAATAATCGATCTTGACAGCAAGAATGACAATATGGCCTATTCTTTGAGTTTGTAGTCTCAAATAATGCTACAAAATATAAAGCATTGATAGTAGGAATACAATTATCAAAGGTCCTAGGAGCTATGAACTTGAAAGCCTATACTAATTCTTAATTAGTGGTAAACCAAATCAATAGACAGTACGAAGTCAGAGATCAAGTGTTGGGTAAGTATTATAATGTGATTTCAAAACTTTATAAATGCTTTGATCAGGCAACACTCGAGCAAATCCCCTACAAGTAAAATAATATGGTTGACTCAATTTCCAAAATAGCGAATAGTTTGGAAATTGTCAATAAAGGAAAAATCTTGCTTGAATGTGTTAGAACATTAGGCTATGATAAATGAATTCATGTGATAACCACATATGCCAATGAAAGCTGAATGACCCCTATAATGGAGATCTTTAGGACAATGTTTTATGCGATGACCCACTGCAAAGGAAATGAATAGAAAAAAGGGTTGTTAGTTATATAATCATTAATGGAATCTTATATAAAAAATCTCACTTTTCTTTTACCTAGGTGTTTATCTCACACGAAGCAATTATGTCCTAAGAAAAAAATTCATGAAAAAGTCTGTGAAAGTGACCTAGAAGGCAGAACATTATCTAGAAAGCCCTAAGACAAGGAGTTTTTCTAGCTTACCATGAGAAAAGATGCCAAAAATCTAGCAAGGAGGTGTGATAGATGCCAGCGGTTCACTAAGATACCTCGACAACTAGCACAAGTGCTCAAACAAGTTTTCGGTCCTTGGCCTTTTTGTGTATTAGGGATCAACATATTAGGTTCTTTAGGGATCAACATATTAGGTTCTTTCCTGCCAGCAACATCGTAACAGAAGTTTTTAATTGTAGCCTGTGACTACTTTAAAAAATGGGTAGAGGTGAAACCCATAGCTACGATAACAACCATATCTATAGATAGTATAATTTAAAGATTCATTATTTGTCAATTTGAGGTATCGAACATAATCATAGTGGACAACAAAGCAGCTGCAAGCCCATAAGTTAAGTTTTTTTTTGTAGGAAGTCCCATATCAACCTAGTTCACAATTTGGTTGCCTATCCTCAGTCCAATGGAAAAGTTAAGTCTATAAATAAAAACATGCTCCAACAATTAAAAAAGAAGTTAGATGATGCCAAAGGTGCCTGGGCATAGGCGACCAGAATGACCAAATGTATAGCTACCAAAGCAACACTTTTTGGTTTGGTTTATGGCATAGAGGTTTTAATCCTAACAAAAATTGTCGTTCATAGCATTTGAACCACCAATATCGATCATAACCTCAACGACTCATATTTAAAGGCGAATCTTGATCCATTAGAAGAAAGTAGAGAACAAGCTAGGACACAGATAGCAGCTAGAGCTCAAAAAGTATATAGATATTACTATAGAATGATGAAACACATGCAATTCTAATTTGGCAATTTGGTACAATCACAACATAGACTGAATATGAATCTTGACTAGCCCCACTTAAAACGTAGGTGTAACCATCGTTTCTATATATATATATATCTACATCTCATTATTTTCTTATTTTTAAGGGCCATATCATTATTATTTTTTCTTGTTTTCATATTTAGAGACCAAGTTGTTAAGATGAATTTCACTCAAGTTAACTCTAAATAGTCATTACGAAATGACTATTTTTTGGAGTCCCTACCAATCTAGTTGGGCTGGGTGAGATTAGTCACCTACCAGAGTTTGTATTTCAAGGGTTGCGAAACACTTAAAAACAAAATTCAAGGTCCACAATGCTAGAAATCACATGAAAGGGTCCAAGAGTTAGTTACAATCACAAGTAAGGATCAATCTTTTTGTGATGCTTGAAAATTGGTACCTATTAATCCCATGTTAGCTTATATTTTAATTTTTATTCAGTTTTAACATTTGATATTTAATTATAATTTCCTTAGTTAAAAAATTTTATAAAATAAATTTGTTATTCCACATGAGAAAATTAAGTTTTTGAAAATTAAAACATGTTTCACACCCTTCCAGAGGACCAAAAGAATGCAAAGGTTTTTATCATTCTCTTTCTACTTTGCAGGGAGAAGCAGAGGAATACGAAATGTTTTAAAAATGAAAATATCTTTTGTACTCAACTGGAAAGTCGGATAAATACAAAAGGTTTATTTTTAAAATCTTAATTTTCATTTTAAGAAGAATGTCTCATTATTAAAATAATTCATGGAACCTCTATAATATTTTGGGAAAAATTTCACGTACTAATTTAACTCAGAGACATGGCCTTCATTTTTAGAAAGTTTTGATTTTATTAAAAATATTAATATTTGTCCTAAGACTCAGTTTCGACTATATGTACGAAATTAGACTCAAAGGACTCAAACATGGTCGATAAGACCAAAATGTCTTTTAAAGTATTTTCAACATGAAAGTATCCAAGTATCTTTAAAGGACTCAGTTCTAAGCCAAATTACCTAAACACCCTTAGGTATATCTTTGACATTAAAGTATCCTAGTATCCCTAAAGGACTCTATGACATCATAAACAAATGAACTTATACCTACTGTACACCTTTGACATAGAAGTATCTTGGTGATCAAATAGGACTTAGTTTTGATATAAATTACTAAAATATCCCTAAAGTTTACCTTTGACGTACAAATATCTTGCTAACCTTAAAAGATAAAAAATGATACAAAATGATAATTATACGCTCCATGGGTAACTTCGACATCAAAATTGACCTAAAATGCAAAAATTGCTAATAGGTCCATAATATTTAAAAATTGTATTTTATATCCCCATTGGAAAACCAGAGGAATATGAAAAGTTTTAATATTTTCTACAACTCTTTAGAGGACTGAAGGAACACTAGAAATATTTTTAAGATGTCAAAAATATTTGATTAACCCTAAGTAAAAGGTTTTTCTAAATAATCCCTAAAATTTTGTAAATTTGCAAAATAGTCCCTACATGAAATAAAAATCATAAAACAACATAAAATACAACAAAATCAACAAGGCAAACACATCACAAATCAAATGAAATGTTTAACCAAACACTTTTGGCCTTGGAATCATTTTTCACCTTTTTGCAAACAAGTCCCCTTAACTTTTAAAATTTGCAAAATGGTCCCTAAAAGGTTAAAAATAAATAAAACACATCCAAATGTGATATACATATGAAAGACACCCTTAAAGGGTTAGAAGTGGTTTGACCAAGTATGGAGATACCTTTCTGAGGCCTGCAAAATTTTGGAAAAATTATTTTTAGCCCTTAAACTTTCAAACTTTACAAAATATTCTTAACCATCTTAAAATCAAGCATTAAAATTATCCAAAGACCAAAGCAGTTTCGATCAGCATGTATTTCACCAAGAAACAATTTTTTCATCACATATTTTCATGATTATCAATATAAATATAGGACATAATTTTTCCAAGCATAAAAATGCATAAAAACATGATAAATAATGAATAAATTAACATGAAAATATTAAGAAAATTACACAAAAATATGTACATGAAAATAATATTATTTTTATCATCAAACAAAATTAATCTTGAGGACAATCAACATATTACTAATAAAAATGAAATTTAACAATATATCATCAAAATTTGATCATGGCCTTCATACTTGGCTTTTAAGCAGGAATCAAAACTTATGAGGACAAACATTCATTAGGCTCACTAAAAAGAAGAATCAAACATGAAATTAACAAAGATTAATAATTTTATAAGAAAAATTACCTTAAAGGCTTGAAAATTTAAGAATTCTAATGTTTTTTAGTGTTTTTTTCTAGCATCTAAAGCTTCTAAATTAACAAACCATCCCCTATTTATAAGGGACAGAAGTTGGCTAAGGGGCGTATGAAAGCCCTTGGCCAAATGGCTTCTAGCCATTTCCACCAAATTTTACAAATTTCTTTTATTTATTATTATTGTTATTTATTTTTGATACAAATTTAATTAATGAATTTGTCATTTTGCCTGTCTCATTATGCATGACATCATGCATGGCTTCATTAACTAGAGACATGATAAAGAAAGAATTTAATTTGAATGAAAACAAATTATAGGGACTAAATTGTAACAAATTAAAAGTCATGTATTCAAAGAATAAAATTTTAAATAATAAATTTAATTAAAAATTTAACCCAAATAAGCTCTTTGAGCTTATTAGAAAATAAAAATGAGTCACTGAGTTTGTTAAAAAGTTAATGGGCTTATTAAACCTATTAAAAAAATTAACAAGGTTTTAAAGCCCATGAAATAGAAAAAAATAAAATTTGGATGACTAAAAATGAAACTAACATATAAAAATTTCACAACAAAATTTTGAGAAGTTTTATGTGCAAGAAAAAAGGTAATTAAAAATATCAAACTCAAAAAAGTTTACAAGCAAAAACCCTTTCAGAAGGAAATTATTTTTGAAAAAAGTGCAAAACTTATAAAATATATTGAAAATTCAAAAACTAATTTAATATGAATTTAATGAAAATATTTGAGAAATTTGAAAATTATAAAGTCAGAAAAATCTTTTCAAAAAAATTACGGAGCAGACCGTATCTTTGAAACAAAAAATTTCAAAACTACGTTCAAATTTTATAGAAATGAATTTTATCCAACACATTAATCAAAATTTTAATTTATAAAAATAATAAAGATGAAAACTTGAAGTTTGAAGCAAAATTTGCTTGAAAAATTTTCACGAGTATAATATTCATGGTACTGTGAGAAATTCAAAATTGATTATTAAAATGTACAACTTGACTAGACCTTTTCATGGGCTGGGCTACGCGCCCAAGCCCGAAAGCCCGTCCAATATTTGGGAGGGTTTGGATAAAAATATTAGGCCCAAAAAATGAGCTTGGATAAAAAAATTAAGCTTGATTAAATAATGTGCTAGGCTTTGGGTCCAACGTTTAAAGCCTTAGCCTGGCCCGGCCCAACTTATTTTACTATTATATTATATATATTTATTTTATATTTTATGTATTATGTAATTTTTGTCATATAAACAATACATATATATAATATTATAGTATAAACTTTAAAATTAAGTTAAATTATTTCTATTTATAAACTTAATAAAAGAAAATGATTAAATTAATAAAGATTAAATTTTTCAAAATAATATTTTTAAAAAATAAATTAAAAAAATTTAATATGGGCAGGTCTAAACAGGCTTGGACCATTTATTTACAAATATAGGCGACCTTGGGCAAAATTCAAAGCCCATATTTCGAGCTAGACAGGCTTCAGCAAGCATGTTTATTATTAATGCCATACTCAAGCTTGCCCCGAATCCGGCTTGGCTCAGCCCATGAGTAGTTCCAAACTTGACACTTCATGGTATAAAATCCTAATACAAAAATTTTTTCTTGAAGATTTTTTATTTTTTAGAGTGCATATTGGCATAAATACCACACAGGTATCAGTAAAAATATACGAAGTTCAACTTCTTAAATTTTAGAAAAATTCTTGAAAAATTCCTAAATATGGAAAATTTAACCATAATAACATCTGCAAAAATAAATTTTGAAATTTAAAAAAAAATAAAATTAAAAACTAATATCTTACTTTGGTATTTATCTTTTTTATCTGAGATTTATTCTCTCAAAATGGTATTTTTTTCTGTCATATGCACATGTGGCCATTTAAGCCTGATCAAATAGGTCTTGAAAATGTTCATTCCACCTACAAAAAGCCTACCCTCATTGGGCCGTTGTTAAGATCTTGATCTTAGATATTTTTGGATTCTCAGCAAAGGGACCCAGATAAAATTAAATGTCAATAGCTGCCCCTCTTTGGTCATTGCTGAGAATCAAGAACATGGCAAAGACTAAATAGACATGATTTTGTTCGAGCCATAATAAATCCTTATACAAAAATTTTTTTACTCGTACATATACACCTGCTGCATTGGAGAGAACCTAAGAAAACTCCGTCAATCCTTTGCTTAACCTAGTGAAGTTGCCTTAAATCCTACTTCAACTCTTTTATGATAGGATCACATGAAAAGGACATCTTTTTTTAAAACCTTCTTCACTTACCTTACACAGAATCGCATGAAGAGGTTAGCTTTATGCATTTACCTTACACGAGATTGGATGAGAAGACCATATTATACTTTTAGGCTTTAAATATTCTTTAATGCTGATTTCTCAAGGATTAAGCCATTAGCTACTTTTGAACTTTGTGCCAATTTTGATTAGGTTAAGTGCATCATCTACTTTTAGGCTTAGTGCCAAAATTCTCATAGGGATGAGACATCAGCTACTCTTAGGCTTGGTGCCAATTTTGATTAAGCCGAAGCCATTATCTACTTTTAGACGTAATGCTAATTTTGATAAGGCCAAAGCCATCATATACTTTTGGGCTTTTAAAAGCCCTTTTTATTTACCTAACAACATGATTTCATGAAAATGATATATTTTTAAAACCTTTTTCATCTTCCTAACAATAGGATCATATGAAGAGGTTAGCCTTTTCACCTACCTTACACGAGATTGCATGAAAAGGCTATATTTCTTAAAACTTTCTTCACCTACCTAACGTAGAATCATGTGTAGAGGTTAGCTTTGTTCATCTACCTTATACAAGATTGCATGAAAATGCCATTTTCTTAAAACCTTCTTCATCTACCTAACACAGGATCGTATAAAAAGGTCACCTTCTTTATTTACCTTACATGGGATCAGCTAAAAAATCCATTTTTCTTAAAACCTTCTTCGCCTATCTAACATAGGATCGCGTAGAAAGGTTAGCCTTCTTCATCTACCCTTTACGAGATTGTATGAAAAGGCTATTTTCTTAAAAACTTTATCTACCTAATAGAGAATCATGTGAAGAGGTCAGCCTTCTTCACATACCCTGCATGGGATCACATGAAAAGGCTATTTTCTTAAAACCTTCTTCATTTACCTAACATAGATTATGTAAAGGGGTCGACCTTCTTCATCTACCCTACTTGAGATCGCATGAAAAAGCTATTTTTTAAAAATCTTCTTCACCTGCACACAAGATCATGTGAAGATGTTAGCCTTTCTCAACTACAGGATTGATTGATGAAACCATTTTTCTCAAAACACTCTTCACCTACCTTACACAGGATTGTGTAAAGACGTGAGCTTTCTTTTTCTACCCTACACAGGATTGTATGAAGATATCATTTTTGTTAACTTTGAATTAGATTTTGATATAACAAACACTTAAGCTAAATTAATTTATACTCAACTTAGTATTTGTGTCAAAATTGAACAATATTTTGAAAAGTACTACGTTTATATTTTCTTAAAAATATATGTTCTAAAATGTATATTTATACTTAGAATATTCTTGAGATATGTTTGAGTTAATATCAAGTCAAGAAAAATCATTTTACAAAGGATTTTAAAGGTATATATCGATATAATGCATAAATGTATAGATACTATGCTTGAAACCCTCATTTGTATCGATATTTTTAAGCATGTATTGATACATTGCAGTAAGTATCAATACTTACTCCATATGTATCAATGCAATGCTTGGTAGTAACCAAGGTTTGGCTGAAACCCTCGAATGTATCGATATAGGTGTGTCTATATCAAAATAGCTTGGCAGGTATCGATACTCAGCCCTCTGTATTGATAAAACAAGCTGTAACGCTCATTTTTTTTATTCTTGTATCGATACATTGGTATTGTATTGATACTATAACACTGGTCTGAATCGAAATAAGTATTTATGAAGACTACAACGGCTCTCCAACCACCATATTAAATGCCCAACATTTATAAATCAATTTCAAGATATAAATAGAGGTTCCCAACAGCTAAAGAAGAAAGAGATGCAAAGATCAATCAACATTGAACAACAAAAGCTCAAAAGTTGTCAAATTTTTCATTTTACTTGTATCAAATTTATACTCTTCCAAGTCTATTTATATCTCATTCACCTTGTACTTAAATTCCAACCGACATCCACCTACTAGAGGTTTAATTTGTTTGCAAAATACCTCATTCATATCATAAAAGGGTTTACGTGAAAGTGAGCAAAAATATTTGAGAATTTAAGGTAGAATTCTCAAAAGGATTGAAAGGTTCTATCTAAGCCTTAAAAGATAGAGGTGTAAGGTTATACCTTACCTTTAAAGGTAAACAATTTGATTAGTGAATTATAGGAATCACCTTAGTAAGAAGTACCAAGAAAAGAGGATGTAGGTGTCAAGTTTAAGGATCGAACCTCTATACATTGCTTGTTTGTTTTTTTTACCCTTAACTCTTTTTTAATTTACTTTAAATTTATCAAGTTTTTGTAGAACCAATCACCCCCTCTTGGTTTAAACTTTTCTTTAAGCTAACAATTTTTTTTTTTCAAAAACTTCTTTATCTACCTTAAACAGGATTGTGTGAAGAGGTGAGCTTTCTTTATTTACCTTATACGGATCGAATGAAGAGGATATTTCACTCAAAACTTTGCTTACCCTACATAAATCAAACATGAAGGGTATAGTAATCAAAACTTCACTTACCCTTTGTGAGATTGAATGAAGAGGATATCTTACTGATAAACTTAAATCCTACTTCACCTACCTTTCACAGGATTAGATGAATAGGACATAGATTTCATATATCATAAGGATTCTTATATGTTTAAGGCATATTTACAAACTTCCATTGAAATCATAAGAAGTATTACAATTCATCTAAATTCCAAGATTTACAGAATGAGATCACTTTTTAATCTAACTTGGAGAAAATTTTCTTGATAAAAAAATAAAAACTATAAAATAATTTTATCTATGAATTTTCCAACATCAAGGATGATGGACATGTCATCGTGATTTACGATCACCATTTAAGACATCTTTGAATAAGGTGAGGGAATAAATTTAATGGCATAAATAGGGTGGCACTGCTAAAATTTGATTTTAAGAAATTGATAC
>JBBYHM010388296.1:0-14931 GCA_038381775.1 Adansonia rubrostipa | reverse complement strand
AATTTTCATCCTTTAGGAGTTCAATGGATAAGAATAAATATTTAAAAATTCAATTAATTATAATAAAATTATATTTTCTAAGCCTTTAATCTTGTAAGAATATAATTGTCTGTCATAGCTTTTTAGGTTAAAATGTCAAAATTTCTTCAATATCAAAATTCATTAGGGAAAATAAAGATAGAGTTTTTTTTATATACAAAAAATATAAAAAGTGGTATTGAATTTAAAGAAGAAAAAAGAAAAGCATTTGGGCAAATACTATAAATACCATGGGATTAATGAAAAGCAATGAAATTGCTTTGGACTGTGATTAGTGGATGCTTCGCTGGCCTCACATGGTTTGTTGTGTTTTTCTTTCACTTTAGACTGATTGAAGAAAGAATGAAAATTATTTTGATTAAGTATGATTTGATTGGCGATAAGAATGGGAGATATATTGAAGGGGAAATTACAATTAGTTTGATTTTTGTTTAACTCTTCTACTTGGTTTTTCGACAGAGGATAGATGCTGCTATTCTCTCATATTTGTCCAAAGACCAAATGGCAGGAGTTGGATAGTGTTAATAACCTAACATGCTTAAATTAAATTTAAAAAGCTATTTAATTACTAATTTATTTACAAATTTTAATTAATATTTGTTTTTCTTCCTATAAAGTGGAAACTACTGGACACTGCCTTTTTGTTAAAGCATACTTTTGCCATTAATTATTAATTAGCTTGTAATTACTTCTTACGTAGTTATATTTCCATAAAATGCGGTTTAGATTATGAGATAAATAGCCGCTCGGTCACTTAATTAAAAAGTTGCAATCTTTGACTTAACAGTAGTAAGTTTGTACCATTTCCATGAAATTATAATACCCGAAGTTTAAATGCTCAAATGTACGAAAGAAAATGCACAGTATAATTGTGAGATGCTAATTAAGGTTAGACCTATTCTTTAACATGTTTTCTCTTTTGGTTAGATCTAGTAATTTTAAATTCAATATGCTTACTTGATACGAATGAGCATAATATGAAAAAAAAAAAAATTAGGATTTGATATAAAACCCAAAAATTGTTGAATTCCGTTGGAATTAGATTTGGCATGTAACTGTTCATATGAGTCAAATTTATTTCTGACGAAACTTTACAAATTCCAATGGGTAAATCTGCTAAAAAAATTTTTTGTAATTAAATAAAAAATCAAATATTTGTTTTTTTATTTTGGTCAAAAAATTTTTTTATGGAATTTTCGATCGGAAAATGTTACTTATTCTGATGGATATGATCTTAGAGGAAAATTTCTTGCCCTAAACATTTTCGATGAAATTTTTTATCAGAAATAGTTCAACAATTCCATGAAAAATAATTATTTTCGATGAAAATACCTTCGAAAATAATCATTTCCGACGAAATGTATATTGGGAGAAGAATCAAATTGGCAAAACTTTTTCCAAGGAAATTTTCTGTCAAAAAAACTCAAATTCCATGAAAAATACTTCTACTATAAATGTCAATCATCGACGCTCCTTTCCTCATTTCTCCTTCAATTCCAAATTTTCTTTTCTCTCAAACTCTTTCTATTCTCCACGATTTGAAGTTTTTTTATTTTATTTTTTAGGGTTTATTTTTGCTAGTGTTTTTATGATTTATGGTTTTTTATTAATTTGTTTGTGTTTTGCAGGTTTCGTGGTTGTTTTTTCGTCTTTTGGCTTTTTAGTTCTTTCCTATATTAATCTGGCATTTTTCTTTTATTATTATTTTTAAATTATTTTTTTTTGTTTAGGGTTGTATATACATATTTTATTTGTAGGATTTAAGGTGTTATTAGTTAGATATTATTTTTAGATTAATTTTTACAAATTTATAAGATATTTTTTATAGATTATTAAAAATAGTTTAGGACATTTGTCTAAGTATAAAAATATTTATGTTTTTTTTAAGCTATGACATCTTATTATCTTTCTTGTCTGTGATTAGCTCGTTATCACATTACTTATTGTTCTATAAAAAAAATTAAACTTTTTATAAATTTAAATAATTCTTTTTATTTAGTTAATTGTGCTATAGACAAATTAATTATTTTTTTCAAATAATTTTATGTTTTAATTTTATTTACATTATAGATGTGATTCATTTTTAAGTAATTACATATTTATCTTTTAAATATATAATTATTTACGCTATAGATATGATTAATTTTTTTATTGCTATTATAGATATGATATGAGCTACTGGTAGAAGTAGAGCTTGAGGTGGTTGTCAACCATAATGAAGGGCTATATTCAAGGCATTTAGAGCAACTACCTTATGTCATGGATGTAGGGATACAGGAATGTCAGTGTTAGATGAACAGGAGCCACCTCTTGCCTTCGTGATGCCTCCACCACTGGAGGATGAGATTGATTAGTATTTCTCATCTAATCTCCTAGAGTTGGAGATGGATGAAGGTTGATCAGACCCTATTGATATGATGCTATCTACAACCACACTTAAGGTGACTAATCCTCTTAGTACTCCTTAACCTAAGTCAGGCAATCCATCTACTACCCCAACGAGACAAGGTAGAGGTCGGATGAAGAAATTGCTATTTGTATCTAACCTTGCTGATTGTCGGCTTATAATATTAAGGAACATATAAATATAATAATAAATTTGTATCCTGACAATAATAATAATAAATTTGTTGTGATAAATTATGACAATAATAATAATAAAAAAAAAAATAAGGAACATATAAATATAATTATAATAATAAATTTGTTGTGATAAATTAATTATGATTAATTATTGTATCCTGACAACTATCTTGTTTTATTGTAGGACTTTTGTCGAGCTGATCATGAAGATCACTATTGCTGCATGGATTAGGCTGCATTATAGTGCATCATGGCTGATCTGGAAGAAGATCCCGACTCTGACAAAGGTTCATATGTTCACTATGTTTGAGGTAAACTTTCAATTAAAACTAGTTTATACTTAAGACTTGAATAAATTTCAAAACATATCAGATTTTTCTTATGTACTAATTACAACTTTTTCAGTATAGGGTAAATGTTAGTGGCTTGCAAAAACACCTATGGTATGATGATTATTCAAGGCCACAAGAAGGGAACGGTTCAAGGATACGATGAACACCAAGCACAATAATGCTTTGAAAATCTTCCAGACTACCGGCATTAAAGATTATAAGTGTTACCAATATGACTTGATCACAGTCCCTATATGGGACTAGCTTGTTTGCTTTTGGAGTTTAGACACCTAGAAGGTGAAATCTGCTAAGGCATCAGCAAACTAGAAGATAGAAAACAAAAATTCCATCATCAAACACACTGGTTAGTTGGTTTTTTTTTTTTTTCTAAATATTCAGTAGAGGATGGTAAACAATCAATTAAATTACTATTTATAAAAATTTTATTAAATAATAATTTCTTAATTAATTATATTATATGAGCAAGTTTGAGTTAAATATTAATTTTGTATCATTGTAATCACAACACCTGTAGCGTGACATATTTGGAAGTCTTTGCATAGACACACTGACATGCTTAAGGTACTGAAGACTATATCGATGGAAAGTTCTATGCTGTCAGTGTAAGTGATAAAACTATTATAGAGATATAATTGCTATTATTTTGCATTAAATATTAATTAATACTTTCCATTGCTTTTGTAGGAAAAATATGTTGCAAATTTGCAATAGAGATCTACGGACGATCCATTAGCATATCCTGATTTTGACCTTCAGAGTTGGTCTCAAGCTATCAGAGTTGTGGACATAACTCAGACACACATTTATGGGTTTGGAACCAAGCTAAAGGCATGCCAAATTTTTTCATCTGTCGGGGGATGACTAATGTTTGATGCTGCAAGTTACACCTTGAAGACTCCCTCCATTGCCTAGCAGGCACCACTTGTCGACACAATTGCCTGCGATGGATCCTGATCTGCATGAGAAGCAATGTAACTAATGTTGCTAGTCACATATACCAGGTTTTATTCACAATATCGCAGCAACAAGAGAATCAGGAGCAATAGATTCTCCCAGTACAATAGCAGACGCAAGCAACACAGAGCAGTTGCAACGTATGAATTTCACAAGTGCACAGATCTAGGAGAACCAGCAAGAGCTTTAACGGCGCCTCATTGGATGAGCAATGGTTCTGGCAACAGCTTGCCACCGTTCCCTCTTCTACATCCATAATGATGTATTTTTTTTTTTGAATTTTTATTCAACTTTGTACATACAATTTTATTTATTTTTAATATATTCTAGACTTATTTAATTATATTTTTATTTATTTTTAATATATTTACATTTTATATCTTTATTACAAATAAATGCAATTTATATATTTTTTGACATTAATTATTTAACTTAAAAATATTTAAATATCAAATAAAAATAATATAATAAATTTAATAAAAATTAAGTATTTTCAACAATGGAAAATTATGTCTTTGAAAACTATTTCCCATGGATTTTTATAACAAATTTTAGTCAAAAGCAATTTTCAGCAATGGAATTTTTTTGTCGAAAATAAAGATTTGCGATAAAAAATTTTCATCCCTGAAAATTATTTTTGATTGATATTTTTAGTCACTAAAAAATATCAGTGACATAAATATTCTATTGCAATATTTATTTCCGATGGAATTTGTCGAAATTGTTTTGTCGAAAATAATATTTTCGACAGAGAAGATATTATTGATGGAAATATTATTAGCGACTTCATTTATAGATGCATATTTTTTCTGATGGAATTTCCATAGGAAAATTTCTTTTCCGACTGATTTCCATTTATATTCCCCTCAAGTGAGTAGTTTGAGATTAAGTGCTCATTTAATATTGATATCAATTGCATAACATAATTATGCACCATGTATCTACTTATGACAACTTACATATTCGTGTACGTAATTTGTATTTGTACATACTCTTATAATCACTTGATATCCATCAGCAGCTAGCAAGTTTGAGGTTCAAAATGTCAACGTTTTTAATCCCTTTTTGTAGATCTTAAATCGTGACCACCTTTGTACAAAAAAATTATATAAATATATACAATCTTAAATACGATTATGACTTAACATAACACCGACACTATAAATATACAAGTTAACAAGTCTAATTTTGATCCATTGAGCATTGGTTTTGCGAAAAGTTATATATATAGCAACTTGATTGCCCTATTTCTCTACCATATAGAAGAATATATATATATAGATAGAATAAGAGTAAAAAGTAAACTACTTACTCCACCGAAAAAATTTATATCTAAAAAAAAAAGGGGAAAAGAAAAGGAAGATCACATGTCCAATTTGAATGCACATATCTCCAACATGGGAAAAGTTATTGGTTAGAAAGCAAGCAAAATCTTAGAACAAGAGGTGACTATCCATCTTTCATCTTAATCTTTAAGTTATAAAGCGATAATTATCTATATAAACTATTAACTATGCCAAAACTATATAGATATTACATCAGCCACCATAATTAAATGATATATCTCCTCAAAACAAAGTTGGCATGTCTAAATTTGCTACTTCAGAGAACCATCTACTCCCGTAGCTACATATTTTCTCGCATCCATCCCTAGTCTAGCCAGGCTACCGAATAAATTTGCTCCAACAATTGATGATGGTGCTTGTTTTTGGTACAATCCTAGTACCAAGATATCATTTTACCCAGACCCAATTACGTTTTGCTATTAAATTCAATGAATAAAAGTCTGAAAACAATAGTGATTTTGATACCTCTTATAATACACTTGCTATTTTCTCAATAATGTACACATTATATATATACCATACACACAAGCAACGCATATTAAGTTACTTAGACATTATTTCAATGACCATGAAGAACTCTTGAAACCTTTCCGTATCAACCTTTAAGGATATATGGATCAATTTTGAGATATTATGTCTACTTTGAATTAATTACGCAATAAGAAAAACAGTTCATTTGAAGAGGATACTGCAGTTTCGAAGTCATAAACATTGTGCGCCACGTAAAGTAAATTAGACAAAAGAATAATTTCAGTAACATTAACAACCCTCAGCGGGAAAACTCAAAAAATCAGAAATTTAGGCTAGAAAATAAAAAAAATGATAAATAATAAATTATTGTAGTACTTTATAGTAAATTTAATTACTTGCATTGCATACTTAATCTTGGTAATAGTGGATTAGTACTGAATAATTATATTCCCAAGAAAATTTGTTGCAATTTGAATGTTTATTGAACAGTGATAGGTTTGTGAGTTTAGAAATCCATGAAACTAACGTGGATATGAAGCGTAGTGAATTTTTTGGGAAAATCAAAGAAATGGGAAATAAATACCTACTCCTAACTCCAAAGTCTCAAGTTAAAAAATTATTTGTAATATAAAATATATATATGAGAAAACCCAATAATAATTTATTTATTTATATCATTATTTATATTCAGATTACTACATAAATGTGAGAACAAATTAGAACTAGTCTTTCCCAGAATTTGTTGAGGAATTTAAACAATAAGAAGAATTCAAAACAGAAGGTTATAAAATATTTTTTTTCATCTTCATACTTTATCAAACAAAGTATCCCCTGATTGTCCACATTCACATGGCACTGCCCTAACTATTTCTCCATTTGTCATGCAAAGCATCCCTCCCTCGTGCAAATAAGATTCGTTAATTGTAAATTAAACATCCTTTTTGTAAACCATGCATGCAAGTTGTCTCATTGTTAATAAATTATTAATTAATTTGAAAAATATTTTATTTTATTTTATTTTATTGTTAATCTCGATCCATTATTATATACGATAAGTTATTAATTACTTTCTAATGAAATGATTCCTTAGATTACTGCTTAATTTTCAATTATTCGTGCCGGCAATAAATGGTACAAACAAAGTACATACAAACAATTGATTAAGGTTTAAATAATCAAAATTTTAATATAAGCTTTATTTGATTAATTTGTGCTAGTTGTTCGTTAAACATTGACATAATTAATTTTTTAATAATGGTTGCAATATTATATAAAGGTTGTTGATGAGATCAATTTAAACTCAAAGGGTGAACTAAGTCACATTGATCCTCCAAGAAATACTACAAAATAGAGAGGAAGACAGATGTACTAATTTTAAAATTATATATTTGAATTTGTCATTATTACAATATAACTGAATATTGAAAATTATTATTATATTTTACTTTAATTAATATTTGTCATTGTACTTTTTGAAATAAGGGTAATTTACTGTACCATGATTCTTTAAACCAATATTGAATTGTACTATTTTATTTTTATTTGATTTTTGATTGAATTTTTCCTCTCAACTTTAATTTTAAATGGTTTGAAGATAAAATTTAATAAAAAATAGTTTTTTCAAAATTTTATTTTAATTATTAACAATAATAAATTAATCAATAAAAAATCAAAAATTAAAAAATAAACATAGAATGTTTATTTTTTAAAAATTATTTTTTTATTGATCATTTTTATTTTCAAGTTTTTCTTTCATAAAATAAAATTTCTATGTTAATTTTTTTAATTTTAATTTTTTATAAATTAATTTATTGGCGTTAATTATTGAAATAAAATATTTGATAGAATTTTTTTTTGCTAAATTTTGTTTTCAAATCATCCAAAATCAATGTTGAGTGATAAAATTCAATTAAAAGTAAAAATTAAGTGGTAAAATTCAATCAAAAATAAAAATTACCTAATACATGCCTAATTCTAACATTCATCCAGAACTTGAATAACAAGTTACAAGTACATCCTCAGGTTTTGAAGTGTTTTTTTTTTTTCCTACTATAAATAATTGGAAAGAGATACGAATTGATGCGTACAATTTCTTTTACTTATTTAAACCAAGAATTTTTTTTAATGAGATACTTTAAAATAGTTGAACTCCAATTGAGCTGATAGTTATTACAAACTAATTAATTACCCAAGACCTATCGCCCATTTATTTAGAAACAAGGTGGATACTCGATGCAAAACTCCATTTAACCCCATATCTAACCATAAATGAATGTGAAATTGAATCTGGTATGTATGTTGGAATTAGATAATGTTTACATTAAAATATAATTAAAATAAAGAAGGAAAAATCATTTTGAAAAAAAAAAAAAAAAAGGAGAAGCTGTTGAAAGGGGAGATGACAAATTGGTGTCAAATCAAAGAGCCCTATTTTCCTCAAACGCTCTCATTGCCACAATAGTGGAAGTAGAAGCAATAGTATTTGGTTTGTACTGTTTTTTCCCATTTAAAATTAAAAGATAGTTGAAAATATAGTATTAATTTAATTGATAAAGAGAAGATTTGAATTTTTTTTATTATGACTCGATCTTATGAAAAAATTGTGAACTTAAAATTTTAAATACATCAAATAAATATAAAATATTTAATTTTAGAGTGGTTAAAAAAAATTAAACTTAGATAAAATCTAAAAATATCTAATGATATTAAAATAAATAAATTAATAAATAAAACTTGAAAGATAGAAGAGAAGGGCAAAAGCAAGGCAATGATGGTCCCCAATGGTTAAAGAAGCAGTGAGATGGGGGCAGCCATGCATGTGATTGAACTGCGGTGTTATGCACAAAAAGCACAACCCCAGGAATGGCCAATTATTTATTGCATTTCTGTCCTACTTTTTTAGATTATATAGATAGAAATAGAATCTCATCTCATCTCTATAACTAGTGGGAATCCAATGCACCCATTTTATGTTTTTAGTTGCACTTATTATGATGATGATGATGATGATGATGATGTCTAATTTTATGTTCTTTTTAAGGGACAAGGAAATTAAGAAAAGTTATGGAAATTTAGATATATTTGCACTAAAACGTTTTCAATGTTCAAAGAACTAACTAATTTGAATCCCTTTTTTAAATAATAATAATAATACTTAGAAATTAGACATAGCATACCCAAACCCATATATATATATATATATATATATATATATATATATTACAACCCAGATCACTGCAAGAAAAGTTATACAGAGTATTCAACAACAATATTTTAAAATCAACTTTAATATCATTGCAAGATATTTGTTTCACCATAAAAGCATTATCTTACAATAAGTTATGATATACCATATTCTGCAATAAGAACATAGCTAATAATTGTTGCAAATATTTTTGTAATATCATCATTTACAGCATTTTGCAACAATCTGTATTTTATTATAAAAATATTTTTGCAACGTATAAAGTTCATTGTTGCAAACTACTTTTCATCACAAATATATGAACTAAAATTTTTGACAATAATTTTTGTAAAGTAACAATTCTCAACAACTTGAAATATTATATGAAATTTTAGCTGCTAATTATCAAATTTCTTTTATTGATTATATAAGTTGAAAAAAAAGTTCTTACACATTTGATATCTATTAATCATGGAAAACGTCAATTTCATTGCTTTTCTCTTCAGATAGTTTGAAATAGATCTGTTCAAGGGTCGGACTACCTGTCTAAGCTCGAAGGTCCATCCGATATTTGGGAGAGATTGGACAAACATATTAGGCCCGAAAAATGGGCTTGAACAAAAAAAGTAAGCCCGATTTAAAAATGGGCCGGGCCTTGGGTCCAACTTTCAAAGTCGGAGCTCGGCCCAGCCCGACCCATTTTACTATTACATTATATATTTATTTTATATTTTATTTATTATGTAATTTTTGTCATATAAACAATACATATATAAAATATTATAGTGTAAACTTTAAAAGCTAAGTTAAATTATTTATATTTATAAACTTAATAAAATAAAATTATTAAATTAATAAAGATTAAATTTAAAAAAAATATATTTTAAAAAAATAAATTATAAAAAAAATATAATATGGGCGGGTCTAAACGAGCTTGGACTATTTATTTACAAATATGAGCAGGCTTGGACAAAACTCGAAGCCCATATTTTCAGCTGAGCTGAGCTTGAAAAAGCATATTTAATATTAATACAATGCTTAAACTTGGCCGAAATCCAACCCGACCAGCCCATTAGCATGTCTAGTTTGAAGTAAAGATTTTAATTTTTTTTTTCAACCCTTTTGAATAACCAAAGCAAATTGTGCATTTGTCTTTGCATAAGCTTTCATATATTTTGTTCATACTTCAATTTACAAAAAATTAGAGCATAAAAACTAAAGAAGTTAGTGCTGCACTGATAAACGTGTATTTTAATGTACCATTTTCGGTTTATCAATATTTTTTAAAAACTATTTCATATATATATAGTCTATTTTCAAGTTTCTTAAAAAATTATATATTATATGCACATGTATATGCATCCATTACATATATATATGTTTATTTCAAATATAAAATTTAAAATTCAAAATTTTAAATATCAAATAAATAAAACAAATATAAAACTATTGAGAAATAGTAAATTATTATTAATTATGTTCAATAGTATAATTTAATAAGTATATTTTATTTTTAAGTGTAATTAAAAAAATCAAGAAAAAAATTAGAAATGGGTTTAAAAAAATAAAATAAGTGGAAATTTTAAAAATAAAAAATAAAATTAAAATCTTGTACCAATCAGCACTTACCAATATAGATCGGTATAGACCGATTTGACCGGTACAAAATTAAAATAAAATGATACTAGTATTGTTTCGTTTTACTTTAAAACTATTATATATCAGCTGATACGATTGATACTAACATGATATCGGCTATATTGAAAAAAACCCAACAGTAAGCTACCCTATAGTAAAAAGATAAAGGAAATTAACCTTCAATTCAATAATTAGGAAAAAGTATCGGCAATTCATTTATAATTTATAACAGTGAAAAATGTGACAAATGAAGGTTGTGATGATCAATACGCAAGGGATTCAAAGCAAAACACACATTTCAATGACTTAAAATGGTAATCAAGGAATATAATTGGGATCTCTAACCATTATTTTACTAATTAATTATATTTGGGGTATTGTTTTATTGAACTAAAATTAGTCAAGAGCTTTTATATGTCATGTTATTTAATTGTAAATAATAAAAATAAACTTATTCAAGTATATTAGTGACAATATATTCATCAATGGATAACTAACAGTTTACAACTTAAAAATCCAAATTATAAATTTCGGATTCCAATTTTTTGAATTAAGATCAGAGGGCTGGAGTCTACAAGATTAGAGAATTTGACCTCCCATTATAAGTTAATAGGCCAAGCTTTGAAGTTTCCATTTGCACCAGAATACGAATAAAAATAAAAAGATAAACTGACATTTTTAATACCTTTCTTGAGGTATAGTATCAATGGAAGGATCTAGCAATTCAAAAAGGGTCTCTAATGCTTTATTTGGATGGGTAATGAGAATTCCTTCGATTGCGCGTGTTAGAATATTATTCTATCTTTGAATTCGTAAAAGTAAAGTGCTGTTTTATTGCTTTGATGCGATTGGAAGTCCTCGTCCACCCAAACGAAGTCTGCATTTCCTCTATTAAATTAATATTTTAAAAGAAGAGAGAAAAAAAAGGCTTAATTCCAAGTCCAATTTTCTAGACTGCATTAATGTCACCCACACCAAACATGGACTAGTTTGTCATCCAACTGTCAAACATTTCATAGTCCCTTATGTTATTGTACAATGCTTTTGGTAGGACCCTGGACCAGGAGGAGATATTGCACACAATCTCCTTTATTAGATTTTATATGGTCTACATGATAATAAATAAATCAAGATAATAAATCAAATTATTAAGGTAAAATTATAAAGTAAATCTTAATTCAGTTTAATTACTCTAATGATAAGAGTTTAATTATACTCCAGTAAATAATTAGAATACAGATTCCTTGATGGTAGGATACAACTCTAATTAGTTTTCTAGTATAGGTCTCTAGTCTAGTCTATATAAATTACCTGTGCACCATCATAAGGTAATTATAGAAGAAAATGATATAGACTAGGAGGCTTATATGGGGTGTTCATCTTCGTGTACTTAAAGCGAGGCTGGGTTCTTGATCAACAATGGCTGGAGGTACGTTTTATTTATTTATTACATGTGACATCGAGCCAGCTTTTCTAACCTTGTTCTTCAGATCATCCAGTGAGATTCGTTAGAAATAATTTTTTTTCATGCATATATTATTTATGCAATTAAATAATTCGTATTAAGGAAAAATGAGTTATAATAAATACAGTAAAAGCATGAAATTGAATTTTTAACATCTATAATTAATTTCATAATTTGTATTTATGCATCAACATATATTTCATGAATATACTATGAATTTGTATGTATGTTTTGTGTATTAAAATTTAATCACAAAATTCTTAATTAGTTTATGTAAGACCAAAGTTGTTAGAGCGTTTTAATAGATTAATCATTTATCTAAGTTATTAAATTCTAAGATTAAAGGAAAGATGAATAAAACAAGAAAATTTTGTGTTATATTCAAACAGGTCTACTATTGTTTTATAGAATTCAAGTAATCTTGAATGTTTGATGATGATTTTTGTGTTTTTTATCAAAATTGATGCATAAGTTATGTAAATCTAGTATAAAATCATGCTTTTGGGCCTTTAATTACATGAAATACGGATTAAAAACACAAAAATATGAGCAAAAACAATAAAGAGGAAAATATCCAGCCGGGTTGGGAGGAAGAAGAAAGGCTGGGACAAAGTCCTAGCCAAATCCCACGCGCAGAAGTGGTGTGTGTGGTGCACGCACCACGATCCCTAGGCCGTTTCTGTTCCATTTTTTCCAGACCCAAATATTTTATAATTTTTTATATTTTTGTTATTTTTATGGATTTTTTAGATCATGTAAAGTATTTGTTATTTAATATTGGTGTTTAATTAAAAAATAAATATGTTTATGCATAAATAGTCTATAAGTTTATTTCATGATAAAATATTTTGGGATGTTGGGAATATTTTGACAGTATGTACTCTCCCTAGATAGTATCCAAAAAATTTGTACTCTCAACCTAAAAGTTAAGTGTATATATGTATGATAAAGTTATTGTTGGAATTACAATATAAATGTGCACATCTATATGTCATGAAATAAACACATTATGATCTTGTGCATATTTTTATGTGACTTAAGGATGCATGTCATGCATTATGTCATGATATTTTTTAAATAAGTTATAGCATGACAATTAGAATTTCTATTATAGTATGTAAAATTTTACTACATAAAGAATTAATGTTATTATTAAGGAACTAAGTCACTAGCTTGGTAATTAGTTAAAGCATTTTAAGTTATATGATTTAGATAAATTGGTAGTTATTTAAAATAAGAAATTTTTCTTTAAATAGCTATATATGGTAAACATCAATAAAGTTTTATACCATTAATTATTTTGGTATATATTTAAGTTATTAAATCATGTTTGTAATTATTTATGGTATACATATATTATGTCATTACGATTGATTTAGTGAAATTAGTAGTTATTTAAAATAAATTTTTTTTTGAATAACTACATACAGAGGATGACATTAATATGTAATTATTAATGCTATAATTGCAATAAGTTAACATGATTTAATATTATATTCCGCTGTAATTATTAATATGCAATAAAGAATTCTATATATATATTCAGAATGTCATTATTAAAGTTCTAAATTGCTAGTTTAAAAGTAGCTATAGCATCTTAAGTTGGTTGATTTAGATGATAATTGGTAGTTATTTAAAATAAGGTTTCCTTTAAATAACTACACAAGAAAATGACATAGATAAAGTATTATTTGTCATATGCAATAAGTTTTTTGCATATATCTGATGTTATTATTAAGTTCTAAATTATTAATTTAAGAGTAGCCACAATATCTTTAGTTAATTAATTTAGATAAAATAGTAGTTATTTAAAACTACATAAAGAAAATAACATCCATAAAGTGTTAGACCATAAAATTAGTTATTTGGCCCCACAGGGAAATAATTAATTTTGTAAAATGGTTAAAGGATAAAACAATATAACATTAAAGTTAAATTTTCCTAGACCCACAGGTATAGATTATTTAATTTTAGTGTTTTAAAGTTATTATTTTATTATTAAAGTTATGTAAATTCATATGCATGATACACTTCTACCCACTAAAAAGTTTGGATTTACATTTGAATATAAAGTATTTTATTCAATTAAAGCATAATTCTTTCCATTTTGCAGTAATTTCTACTATTATAATTAATAAGGCTGCTAGAATGAAATGTTATGCGGTGATGAAAATTTACTCTAATAAAGGAGTAAATTAAGTTATTTTTTTTGCTATAAGGACCTTGACTTAGCATTTTGGGTGGACAACTTGTCCTCAATGAATAAAGTAGGTAAAAAGTAAATAGATTTCGGTGTACAGTGGGAGCAATCTAACCATTTAAGGATGATGTATATCAAATATATATTAGACAATTAATTTGGATTTCATCCTAATTGCTATAAGGTCAAGGATAATCGCAAAGCCACTAAAGACCATATTATTAAATATGATAAAATTTTGGCTATCACCCTAATAAGGAAGCTTTTAGGAATAAAGTGCAAAAATTCTAAAATTGTGCATGAGCACATTATGGGATTTGCGAGATATTGTTGTTCAACTTAAATCTTTGAAATAGAGTTTTTTTGAGTAAATTTCTTATCACTTTTATATTCAACTTTTTTCCTAATGAGTGTGACAATGAGAAACACATATAAAGAAAATGGTCTATTAATGAACTCTCATTTATATGTGTTCAAGGGGGAAAAAGATTAAAGAATAAGAAACTAGATTCAGTTAGCCTAGTGACTCAAGGTAAAAAGTAATAAGTAGGCAATAAAAGTGAAAAAGGGAAAAATGCTAATAAAAAAAATGGCATCAAGTCTTTTATTTTGTTTTAATTCAGATACATAAAGAAAAATTGCCTAAAGTATAAAAGGGACTTGAAAATAAAGGTAAACTCATTTTGTATGAATCTCTT
>JBBYHM010388278.1:0-14936 GCA_038381775.1 Adansonia rubrostipa | reverse complement strand
TTTCATGGTCATAATTTGCATACTTGTCCTATCAAGAAAATGACACAATTTAAAGTTAGACAAGTATGGGTTCCTAAGGGAACAAGAAGCTTTGAGACTAACATTCATGGACCCAAAGCAATTTGGTTACCAAAAACTAAGTGAAAGCTTCTTGTAGATGTGTTAGAGCAATAAGGAGCAATGCAATACAAATGGATGCTCTAGACACAAAGAAGTGTGATAGGTGACCTCTAAGCTTTAAAATTTTTATATGTGTATTAGTTATGAATGTTGTGATTATTAATGCTTTTTTGAATTTTTGTTTTGACACAAGTTATTTGATGAAAATTCATCTTGAGCAATTATGAGCTTAAATGTGCATGCATTTGATGATTTAGTTCTTGATGATAATATGTTAAATCGATTTGTGAAATGTTGTTTTGAAGCATAATTTAAGAATGATTTATACATAGAAGGTTGATTTTGTTAAGCTTCATGCCATAAGTCATTAAGAAGCTCTATTGCATGACTAAATTATATACATATCCTTAAGGGAGCATTTAGAGCTTACTTATAAGATATGATGCCATAAACATGCATTAGCAAGTTCTTAAGTCTCTTTAATACTTTATACTCAATTATACTTGCATGAGACCTAGGATATTTGATTATGTTATATTTTCATGATTTATGGCTCAAACAAGGTTGGTAAACATTGAAAATATTTTTTAAACTTGTGCATATGCGGTTTCAATGAAAATATTTTACTTGCATATTACCTTACTTATGTGACCAAATATGCTAATTTAATCAAAATTGATTTTAAAAGTTATTCTAATCCAAACTTTGATTATTCATATGAGTTTCAAATGTTCACAATCAAAAGTTTGCATTAGAATATAAAATCACGGGTTTGGGAATGCCAAATAGCATATTTTTCTAAGCATTTTTTTTAGAAAACTCAAGGCGTGTATCAATATTTAAAGCCTTGTATTAATACAATGAACAAAAACCTAGCTTGTATCAATACAATGAACTTTGTATTGATACATCACTATATGTATCGATACAAAACCCCTCTGTATCGATACAGCTAGTGAATATTGGCCAATTTCATGTTTTTTTGCTCTTAAATGCAAAATTAGTCTCCTTAATAAGTTTTCACTTTAAATCTTTCAATTTTATGATTCCTAAACCTTGATAAACATCGTTTCATAACTCATCACATGCTTAAACATCATATTTGATTCATTTCACAAATCAAATACATTATGTGCTTATATTGCCTCATAATGCTCAAAAATACAAAATTTTCTATATATCATTTTTTTTTTGCAATAATTGGTACCACATACGCTTGATGTTCTTCATGCATCAAAATGTCATTGAAGCTCATTGAACATCTTTCATTCCTAACAAAACCTAAGCTTATTAAGTATTCTTTTATAATTAAAATCTTGGTACCTCTAATGTTATCTTTTGCCAAGATTGTTTTTAAGTTTTGCAAGGTTCATGGATATAAATCCATCCTTGAAAGATGAACACTTGCATAGCGAAAGGAAGCAAATTAAGCATACAACCTCTTCAAACCAAACCAAAACCATCAAAGAATGCTAAATCACTAGGAATGATGATCTTCCAAGTTATAATGGGCATATCATCAAAGTTTGCTAAGGCTGAGGTAATCATTAAAGAAATGCTATTAAATTGTTATCCTTTAGCATTAAGTTTGGTGACATACATGAGTTAATTATATATATAATTCGTATTCTAGTATGTAATGTATGCTTAAAATGTTTGTTCTGAATGAATCTTTGAACATGTCTAAGTGCATAATTCTCATATTTAAGCATGTTCTTTGATTGAATGTTCTTCTAACCTATGGAAGTTTGTTATGTTTTTCTTGAAATTTTTTGAACCTTTTATATGGCATCTATTGTTGTATGCGTGCGTACTAAACATTCAAAAATTTGTATCTATTATGCATCTAAACACCAATTGGATTAATAATTCTTAAAATCCTTCAACAATTGGTATGTTCTATCTCTTAAATGTGCTTAAATTACTACAAAAGAATACAAAAATTAGATGAACTACACATTAGGACTTAAATGCATATATTTTCTCAACAATTAGTATACATGTTCTGAAATGATCTGAAATGATCCATAATTAATATAACTTTTAGAAATCTTGTTGAAATCAGTCCCTTAGCTTTGAATTAATATTAATTCAACTTTTTGATATTCTAAAAAGAGGGAGAGTTTTAGGGGTTAATTTGCTTGCTTGTACTTCATTTATACAAATATGTCTATGCTAGCAAATAAGAAGATTTTACATGTGCGTACATTATTTATATTATCAAAATCCTTAATATTTTGTGTTGGTACTCTTAAAGCCAAATATGAACAAAAATGCCATTACCAAGTGTTTCACAACCTTTTTATATCACAACCTTTTTATAAAAAATTCCAAAAGTTCATTTCATAATGCTTTTAAGAAAGGGGAGTTTTACAAGCAAATTCATCTTAAGTTTTGTCATATCAAAAAAGGGAAGATTGTTATCTATATTAGCTTTAAATTAATCTTAGTTTTGATATAACAAAAACTTAAGCTTAATTAGCTTGTGTTTAATTATTTTCAAGATTGGTATTTTTCCATGAAATATTATGTAAAAACTTTAAAAAATACTAAATGCATTTTAACTCCTTCAAGCACTCAAAAATGTGTTTTTAATACATAGTTTTACATAAAATATTTTTTAGATAAGTTTTACATGTTTTAAAGTCATGAAAAACCTTTTAAAATTGATTTTCATATGAATGTATCGATACAATACTTGGCAGTAGCTAAATACCCTTAAAATGTAGAAATCACTATTCATGTATCAAGACAGATCATTCTATACCGATACAGGACTGTTCATGTATCGAGACAAATCTTTCTGTATTGATACAGGACTATTCAATGGTCATATTTTGGACCGTTAAACAAAATGCATAGATACCCATTCAATTGTATCGATACAGAGGCATGGAGAATAACGAGAAATGACATTTTGAAGGCTCCAACAGCTATATTCCTTCACCAAATGTTCCCAATGGCTATAAACATGATCAAGGGTATAAATAAGCCATTCCAACACCTTCAACTAGAAAAAAAACTAAGAAAATTGTGCTTAAAGTCAAATCTTTCATCTTTTCCATCATTTTCACTAAATAGTTCATCTTTGTATAGGATTAATTCTTCATATTCTTCATTTTGTGTCTTTAGATACATATTTTCTTTGAGCTAAAATTCTTGTAAATACCTAACCTTTAGAGGTTTTATTTGTTTGCACTCAAATCCTTGTAAAAAGGGGAGTTACTACTTAGCCATTAAAAAGTAGAGAAGGTTTCTATTTAGCCTTCAAAAGTACTGAGAGAGGGTTCTACCTTAGCCACAAAAGATAGGGGTTAGAGGTTTCTATCTTAGCCTTAAAAGATAGAAGTGTAAAGGTTATACCTTGTCCTTGAAAAGTAGAAAATTCAAGTTAGTGAATTATGAAAATCTAAGGCAAGTGAGGCCGAGATAGAGGATGTAGGCAATTAAGGTCCAACCTCTCTAAATCTTTGAGTTTGCTTCTCTTTCCCTTGTCTTTAATTGTTTATTTCTATTCACTAACTTGCACTCCAAAGTTTATTATTTATATTTCTTAATTTTATTTATCAAAATTTTAATTTACTAAAATTTTGAGAAATCAATTCAACCCTATTGATTTCATTCACTACTAAAAGGTCTAACAAATAGAAAAAAATCTAAAAAAAAATAAAAAAACTCATAAAATAAAATGAATTTTGAAAAAAATAATTTAATATAAATTAAATAATAATATTTTGAAGAATTTAAAAAATTACAAACTCAAAAAAATCTTCTCGAAAAATTTACAGAGTATAAAACTTCGCTATTTTAGAAACAAGAAAAATCCAAAAATATGTTCAAACTTTACAAAAATGGATATTGTCCAACATATTAATCATAATATTAATTTGTAAAAATAAGAAAGGTGAAGACTAAAAATCTGAAACAATTTTACATTGAAAAATTTCACGAATTTGATACTCGCAGTATTGTGAAATAAATGAAATTTGAGTCCTAAAATTTACAACTTGATACCTAATGGTAAAAATGCCAATATGAATTTTTCCTTTAACATTTATGGTTTTGTAAGAGTGCATATCGGCATAAATACCGCACTAGTATTAGTAAAAGTATACTACGATCTACTTCCCAAATTTAACGAAAGATTCTCAAAAAATTCATAAAAGGGGAAACTTGATTATGATAATATCTGTATAAATAAATTTCAAAATTTCACAATTATAAAGTTAAAAGCTAATTATTTTACTTTGATATTCATTTTTTTATTTGAGATTTGTTCTTCATGACCCTTTAAATGACACTAATTTTGTCACATGCACCTATGGTCATTTAAGCACAACTAAACAGGTCTTAAAAATGTTCATTTTACTTAAAGAAAACCTACCCTTATCGGATAGTTGCTAAGTGCTTTATCTCAAATATTTTTGACTATCGAGAAAGAGTCCCGTACAAAATTAGCTGTCTATAGTATTGGATGTTTGGCTTGAACACTATGCCTTTTTTATTGACCTAGCTAACGACCTCCAAAGCTCTAGCCATACCTTGTAGATTCTTACTAAGCTTTTCTTTCAGCTTAACAACCTTTAATAACAGTCAACTTTAAACCTAAGCGCATGTTCCTCGACAACCAAGGCTCAATAATTGGCAGACCTTTTTCCTACGAATATAGCATTGATAAACTTGAATGACTAGAAGGATGGATCTAGTGCATCTTCATTTGGTTTCAATGTAAGTGGCATTAGTGAAAGCGATAGCGATCATTTTTTATGACCATAATACTACCTACCTTGTTATCTATCATAAATTTTAGCTTCTGATTCAAGGACGATGCTACTACCCTGACTAAATGTATCCAAGATCTCCCCAGCAAGCAATTATAGGATGGAACAATGTTTATTACTTGAAAATCAATCTCGTAAGTGCTTGGGCCTATCTAAAGTAGAATGATGATGTTTTTAGTGACTTCATGATAAGTCCTATCGAATGCTCTCATTAATGTGTGGTTGTGCTTGATATAAGATGATCAACAGGAATCTTATTCAAAGTAACCATGAGCATGACATTGAGAATGGAACCATTATCTATGAAAACCTCTAGTAGAATGTGACCCTTATAGTGTATGAAGATATGAAGGGCTTTTGTAATTACCCCTACTTCCACAAGGGATCTCGTCATCAGTGACTAAGATGTAATTGTGTGTAGTGATATTTTTCCCCAGATGATCCAATTTATTTATTAAAATGGTCGATGGCACATATATCTCGTTTAACACTTTTAGCAATGCTTTCGATAAACTTCTAATTTAAGAAATAAGGATAACATAAAGATCTTAGCTGGTTGTTTACTTAGCTAATCAACGATACTATACTTACTATGCTTGATGAATTCTAAAAGCTTTATGGCTTTTTTCTTGTGCATCACCCCTTTAACTTTTTTAAACTCATGGTTATTTGTCCTATCTTGAGATATGTCAACTGCTGGTTAAGCATTGCTTTTCTAACCATCTTGAGCTGGAGGTACATAACATCTGCCACTATAGGTGAAGTGGCTGACTCTTGACAAGTCGACAGCGATGGTCAGTGGAGTAAACTCCTCGATCATTATGACTCGACCCTCATATTTCTAAGGAATAGCTTTGTTGCTCTTGTATGGGAATGGCACAGAAGCCTAACATGATAGTCACAACAGGCGTTAAGGTTATACCACTGAGAATATGGAACTATCTTCTCTAAGACATACACAAGAATGACTAGATGCCCTCAGAGGAAAGCCTGATAAAGCTCTTTGTAGGTCATAAGGATATGGGTCAAACTATTTTCTTTTTCGGTTTACCTCTTGATTATTTTATGCATTGTAAATAGGATTGATAACATTTTTTATTAGCTTACGATTGATTGTTTCATGGGAGATTTGGTCAAACAGTAAAGGATAGGTTATAAGTTGTGGCCTAATCTAGCTGAAGAGGGATATGACTAGGTTAAAGTAAGGTGTACCCAATAGTAAGAATTAGACATTTTATATTGGCTCGATTGAGACGAGTTGGCATAGCTTGTGGTGCTTTCCTCCCCTTCTTTCATTTTGTTAACGGCAAGCTTCTTACTCAACATAAAAAACCCATCCATAGACATCTTGCCACTTTTAATCATTGCATCAATCATCTTGTCAGATAGTACCAGGACGGTGAACTTTTTATTAGTGTTCCCTACTAGTTTTTCATAGTAAACGGTGCGTAACGTGTTGATGAATGTCATGTCATCTCATTTTTAGTTAGAGAGTGCTAGACCGAAGCTGCCTTTTATCTTCACCTTTGAGCATATTACTTAAAACTTTTGATGGGCTTCTTCTTTAAATTCATGAAAGAAAACTAATTGGGAGCCTAATCTGACACATGCTGGTGCTGTTTTAAGAAGGCTTTAGCCAGGTTGGCCCATGACTAAATCTTGACATTATCGAGCTTGATGTACCATCGAGCGACCACTCGATCAAACTTTGCTGAAAGCAGTGGATAAAGAGCTTTTTATCCTTTTCATACTTGGCCATCTTCCTAAGGTACAAATATGCATGATGGGATCAAAAATTTCATTGAACTTCTCAAATTCTGGTACTCGAAACTTTAAGGAAATGACAAGGTTAGACATTAGAGACAAAGATTCTATGTTAATGGCCCCAAACTTGTCAGTTCCCTTTATAGCTTGGAGACATTCCTCCAAAAGCTGATACTTGCTTATTTTGTTAGTAAACATTGTAGACTTCTAACCATCTATCTTCTCTTGATCATCATGTTCGAAAGTTATGGGATCAGCTGGGGAGAATCATGTATTCACCTTTTGAAATCCTAAGATGAATTAATTTACCACCATAGGGTTTAGATAAATCATGATGAGACTGGCATTGTGTTGGAATGGTGCTCTTGATCAGTCCAATGGGGAGATTTTTTTGGTTAGTCAACTTATTTTCAATATCTACGGCAATAGGCTATCCTTTTTCTTTAGTGGAAGCCATCATTAACTCTATATGCTTCATGATTTGTACTTGCATTTCATTTTGCGACGAAGCATCTTGCCCTAAAACTTCTTACACATTAATTCCAATCATTCTACACATGCTTGGTAATCTTTCTCCATGGTTTGTTTGCAGTGGCAAGTATTATAGTGGTGTGAGATATCAGGTCTATGGTCCCTGCTTGGTTTCAGAATCCCGTGAACTTTTATGACCATTCCTGTATTAAACTCATATGACATGTGTTCATTAATTATTGTTTATGATGAAATGATGATAAGTATGAAATTATAACAGTGAATGATTATTAACATGGATAAATGAATAAAGCAATAAAAGAATCAATGAAAGAATTGAGTTATTTATGTAAATGTATGAGACAACTGGCTTAAGGACAACTTCACCAATAGTAGCTTTCATAAAATAAAAACCAGAGTTTAAGTAAATATGAGTGCATCTAAAAGTGTCTGACATAATTGTATTGTTTAGTCATATGTTCATATAACTTTGATGACTTCTGTTTATGGTATCTTGCCTTAAAGAAAGGGATGTCTTAATCATGTCATCTTGCCTCAATTTGTGATGACACTCTTAATGTTTCAAGCGTGCTTGGTTAACTATCGCCTACCATTTTTATCCTTGTTGCTCAAAGGCTATCATCAATTCATCGATCTGGTCTTGATGAGCTTGGAAGAAATGCTCCAGGTCTTGAACTCTAAGTGTTAAGGTTCCATTCTTAAGCTTATCAACTCTCAAGTCCTATAATTAAGCTTCAAGACATTCATTCCTCCTTTAATAAGTTGATATGAAAGCATGGGCCCTCTTTCTATTAACCCGAGCCTCTTCCTTCCATTGATTCAATTCTTTGTTAAGGGTAACAAGCTTTGCCTCCTATTTGGCTAATAACTTACCAATGCATCGATGCTTTTTTTTTGGAGTGCCATGTAATCCTTCGTTAGACTCTTAAGATCTTCCTTGATTCAACCTTTCTTCTAGACAAATTGATTCATTTTGCAACCTTAGAGGTAGATGTCCATCTCAAACTAACTCTTTTCCTCTTTTAACCAAACAATTTCTGTGGTAAAGGTAGCTCTTTTTTGTTCAAATTCTAGTCAAAGTAATTTGACTTCAAAAGAAGGCTCGACCATATTAACTTGAGATGTCCCAACATTAGGTAGTGGTAAAGTAATTAATGCAGCAGATCCTTCATTCATCGTACCCTAATCATGGCACTTCCTCTCTAGTATCTCTCCATGTGGTGGACCTGCCTCTAAGGATGGAAGGTTGAGTAGACTTTCAACTTATAGTTGGCTTTTCTATATTCGAATTCCTAGTACCTAAGGTCTTCAAAGAACAGGATGAATTGTTGGCATAAAAACTGTTACAGAACAAAGAAGGTGCATAGTTGGTGCTTCCCTATAACCCCACAAGTGGCATGCAAGCATGATCCCCGCATCTGTATATGATTAATTGCAAAGACATCCGTAGAGCCTTCCATGTAACTTTTTTACTCTGTGATTTTAGAACTTTTTGACCTGTTGTTCCTTGGATTTGTCTTGGGGCCATTCTTTCTTAAGGACCTTGGAGAGAAGGCTGAAGTTATGAAAAATGTTGTGCATCATTTTTCTCTCCTCAATGCTAAAGTGGCTAATAAGCTAAATATGAAAAAATGAGGCACATCTAATGAATATACTCGTCTACATTTTCTTGCAGAAGCTAGGGGCTTAAATGGTCTCAGCAAAATTATAGAAGCGGGGCTAGTGTTGCAACATAAATGGGAGAATAAATTTGTTATTACTCCTCTACATAACCCAAGGTCTTTAGGAACATGACTAATTTCTATGTCACCAAGGCATAGACATTCTGAAGTTTCTTTAGATCAATGACATTCTTCGTTGCTTCCTTTAGACTAGCCCAAGAAATGCAATTATTTTTCCCTTTTGTCTTGACATGGCCATCGATCCAAGAGTTGTGGTCTTAGGGCTCTATGCTAGCCTTTTCCTGAATGGTGAAGGCTACAGCACTTTGTAGTATATCTTATCAGACTTGGCCCTCTTAATGTTGAGCAATGTTGTGTACTCATCGATGGTAGAAGCCAAATCTTCCCGATTAAAGGTGAAACATAAGTATCTTGGATTCTAAAATTGAGATGCTACTTGCAATAGGTTGACATTTAACTGGACTTGGAGTAAGAGGGCTATGTCTCTTTATCTTTTTGTGAATGACTTCCTATTGACATTGCCTCAACTAGCCTAAATATGTTTCAAATCTTGCTAATCATTTTGACAGAACCTAATCTTGACCTTTTTTTGCACTGTCGAGACATAATTAGGCTTAAGGATACCCCTATCTTGATGTTGTTGACCCTCTGACCATGCTCTAACTTCTTCAAAAAACTATAAAGATAGGAACAGACTGTGGCTCCATGATAGATACCCCTTGCTAAACACTGAACTTTAACCAGCTGTCTCATAATAATGATTGTAATGAAATAATGCATCGACAATCAAAAACAAACAAAAGAGAAATAGGTTAGTGACATGCAAAATAATATAGACAAGAATAAAGAATAAAAGAATGAAAATAAATCACAAAAATTGCCCATAAAATAGGCATTACAATGCCTAGGGGCAGACATGATAATTACAAGTATCATAATAGGCTAAGCGCCTTGTATTGATACTCAATGTATTTTTGGCTTACAGTCTTGAGACAATGTGCCTTGCATCGATACCAAGCATAAAATTTTCCTAGGTGTCAATGCTTCTTGGCTTGTATTGCTACATATTAACCCAAAATCATGATTTTAGCTTTGAAATAACCAAGTACCAATACCAAAGCCTCCCATATCTATACCACAGCCAAAAGTATCAACACATGGCTTTTTGTATCAATACCAATAATGATTTTTAGGGTTTTAATGATGTGGCGACCATGTATCGATACCTAGAGGCCATGTATCGATACCCACTCATACAAATGCGAATTTTATGCACTTTTGGCTTCCTAGACACCTCACTTTAGCTAGGAATAATGGATGATTGATCTTTCATTATCTAAATAGACCTGATGATGCCTTAAATAGCAAATCTTGATGCCTTGGATGATGGCCTGAACAAAATAGGGTGTGTAAAGTATCGATTTGGCTTAGAGTTTTTGCATTTGTTGACGTGGCAACCATTATATCGATACCTTAAGGTCATGTATGAATATAATAAAGTGAAAATATAAATTTTATGTACCTTTGGCTCACCTAACACCTTAATTAAGCCAGGAATGATGGGAAATGGATCCATGCTTGTAGGTTTGTTAATGCCTTGAAATGCTTGTGTAAGGGTCTAAACAAAATTAGGTGTTAACATACGTTAGTTTTTGTTGGCGTAACTATCGTAATGTGCCTTGGATGCGAATCCCGGTATATCAATCCCTTCTACTTTATTCTAAAATGCGTTGATAATAGCTTGGATCCCAAAAATATTTGAATTTGTTTAAGGCCAGGCCTTGTTGATCTCTATATAAGAGCATTCTTCAATGAACCAAAAGGAGGAGAGGAGCAACCCTATAAAAATATTTGAATCCCATTTTGGAGCAAGAAAACTTCTTTAAAACTCGCTGTGAAAAAGAAACCGTTGCCTATAAATGAAAAAGGCAAAAACCATCTTCACTGCAATGCCAACTATAAGACAACACTCGATCAGCACAAAACAAAGTAACCAAAACCCAATCAAAGAATAAATAAACAAAAAACCATAAAACCAGAAGTCAAGCAAAATAGGAAAAAAATCCTTTTGATTTGGGTGGTTGTGGTTCCAGGGTTTCTAAGGGGTTGTTGCAAAATCCCAACAATGAGAAAGGAGCTTAGGCTGAGAGAAAGATCGAGTATGATTTCGAAGGTGATCGGATGGTGAAAAATAAGGATTGTGTTTTAAGTTATGGGCTTTCTTCATAGATTTAGGCCTTTAAGGACGTTTTATGGGAACTCTAAGCCATTAAATTGAAAAAGATGGTGGAGGAGAAACTTTGGATGATATTTGGTGTTGGTTGACTGCCAACGAGCGGCGGTTAGCAACAGGGTGCTGCATAGTGGCTAGGATGATGGGAACATTCAACAATTATTTATTTAAATGAATACCCCTTTTACGAAAGAAATGGAAATTCTTATTGAGAAATTATGCCAAGTTGTTGGTGCAAAATAAGGAAATTTTATTGACAAAAATTTCATTCAAAATAGACTAAATTATTTTCAAGGAATTTGACTAAGGGAATTATTTTTAAATATCCAAATTAAAATTATTTTTTTAAAATTAAAGATAACATATGATTAAATGGCATTGTTTTTACTAATGGACGTCATGGGTGTTAATAACATCCCAGGGCATATCCATACTCCTAAGCCCAAATTTTGTTTTGCTAATACCAAAATTATCTTTTAATAAATCTTAATTAATTTTATGATTGTATTAAAAGAATAAGTTATCTAGATATAATATATTTATCTCTGATTCTTTAATCTATATAATATATTTATATTAAAAGTATATATATATATAATATTAATATATATGACACTAGTAAATATATGTAATATATATTAAAGTTATAAAAAATATGAAATATTTAAAGGCGGGCTGAATGAAGCAGAGCAAGGATGCAGTAAAATTGCTTTGTTTAATCTCACTCCACTTAAAAAAAAAAAAAAAAATTTCTTTCCATTCGAAAAATGGATCAATATGCAAAATCTGATAAACAAATCCAATTTGCCATTTTTAAATTAGCATGACCAAAAATGGCTTTTAGGAAGAAATACCAAACTCAACCACCCTTTCGAAGGACTATAATTAACACAATTATGGTATGTAATAGCTGGCAATGGACCCTTAATCACGAAGCACTTTCATCGCAATCACAGGTTCCCTTTCCTTGCTCTCAAAGTTTACTTCCCCCATTACCAATTTAATCTGCAAGAAAGAGTAATATTATAATATCCAGTTCTTGTCTGGTTTGCCAACAATTTCTCCTTTTAAATATTCATGGATTTGCATATGACCAAACTCTCAGTACATCAACATGTCATTATAACTAATGAGAACTTGAAGAGGTCTAACACGTAGATTATTGAATTTTAAAGTTACATTAAAAAAGATGATAAATTTTCTCAACAAAAAAAAAGAAAAAACAAATTTCAATAAATGAAACATATCATTTGATTCACGGGACATATATATATATAAAGATGATCAAATTATTTATCGATATAAAATTAATTAATATTACACATTTTATAATTTTATGTATAACTAATATTTTAATAAATCAATAATATAATCGTATTTTTTTAAATTTCAAATCAATTTAATATTGTTATCAAATTGATCAAAAATATTATTTTTAATATTTATTTAATGGTTGAAATTTTTTTATATTAAATAAAGAGTTAAATATATTTTAATAAACTCAAAATTTACATGTATAATTTAAATAAATATAATATAGAAATAAAAAATCAAACTCAATAAATATAAATCATATAAAAATTATAAAATAACGTGATTGTACGATAATCATGCCAATAACTGCGTAGCATTCAGCAGCACTTTCGCAACACTAATGCTCATCCTTTTCACCTCGAGACATTGTAGCATGACTAATGATGAGCAAATTTATAATTCAATAAACAAGCATGTATTTACCCATGCTACCCAAGGCCTACCCACTCATTAATTAAAAATCATTGTTGATGATCACAATTTTTGAATTAATACAATCTTAGTCAATTTGATTTGTCTTCGTGATAAATATAAATTTTATATTTGATGCATTTTAGGTGTATATATATATATATATATATATATATTATCAGTAAATAAGAGATCATTTTCATTAATGGTTAAATTTAAAATTTTAAAAGCAATTACAATTTAAAACCAAAACTTAGAGATGTCCATTACAAACATTTATGGTATTTATTCTCAAAGGCTTTTAAATTTGTAAATTTACACATTAATGAAGTGGCCATATCTCCTTTAATGAGAGCGAATAGAATGGATTTATCATTGGTATATTAAATATAAACCAAATAGATATAGATTTATATTTATATTTATATTTATATTTATATTTATTATAAAACTTTTAATGGAGTTAATATCAAAAGTTAAGTAACACCAACTTAATTGAAAAATGAATAATAAATAATTATCTATCTATATCTATACTAATTATAAAACTCTTAAGTAAGTTAGTGTTAAGAATCAAGTGATATTAACTTAATTGGAGAATTTACTAAAAAAATCAAATTATAAAACAAAAATAATATGTTTTAGAGTTATATTAGTAATTTCATTTAAAAAGAGTGAAAATCATATTTATCTATTTTTCTCCATTTAAAAATCACTACAAATAATTACTAAATTCCTTTTTAATTAATTTTCTTACCTTTTTATAAATATTTTCAATTTGAATTTATTTTCACCGACAAAGTGAGTGTGCTTAGTCTAGTTAATGTTAAAGTTTTTAATTATGTCTGGTGTAAGAGACGTCACCTTAGCTAGAAAAATTACCAAAAATATTATAATAAATGTGAGATGTTTATGTTAACTTAAAAAAAAATTAATATGTATTTTATTTTAAAAATTATAAAAACTATAGGCTTCTACATCAAATTTATTGTGTTTATAGTTTGAATTATTTTTTATATATTAATAGTTAAATTTATTAATTTTATAAATAATATTAAAAATTTATTACATGTTTTATTTTCTAAAATTATTTTTTATTTTTAAAATATATCTTACCCAATGCTTGCCAAAGCAAAGCAATCCAATTTTTATTATGTGGTTATCCTGCCCTGGGCTTTTCCTTTGACCTTTGCATTTAAAACAAGTGGGAGTACATAGATACAGCCGAAATTCCTGTGATTTTGGTTGAGTGCTCTGGGACTACTGGATTGGAAAACAGTTCGGTCTATTAGATTAAAATCCTGTTTAAATAGGTATTAATTAAATTATTAGTTTCTCACATTTAATCAAATTGAATTATATAAAATTTAATATTAACGGATCGAAAATATTTTGATTAATTTGGTTAGCTAAATAAATTAAATTTCAATTGTTCTAATCATCAATATGTAAAAAATAAATTTCGAAAACTTAAATTCCTAATTATTTTTTATAATTCACATCAAAATAATATTCCAACAAATATTTAAATGTTAAATATAAGAAAAAGGTATATACGTAATAAGTAAAAAGACTTCAAAAATGTAAAATTTAAAACATCTAATAAAATTTTAAAATATTATATTATATTGTTATGTAATTTGATTAATTGAATTATTTTTTGAATATCAAATCGGATTAATCGATAATTAAAATTTTTAAAACTTTTATATTGATAAATGATAGGAAATTTTAATAATTAATCCTTTAACCAAAATTAATTAAATTTTAATCGAATCATGAACCCACTAACAAGGCTTGAAGCCTTGAGCGTTCTAACAAATTTGAATATTAATGCCCAAAACTTACCAACATATAAACACCTAATCCACCAGCCAGAAACTTAAAAAGACAACCCCGAAGTAATTAGATTACATGACCTTAGAATAATATAATTAAAACATAATATAACACAAAAATATAAAATATATATAATAAAAAAAATAAAGGCATCATCAAAATATTAAAATTTATGTAAATAATAACTTTTTAAATACAATTATTAGAATAAAAATAAACAAATCTATTACATAGATAAAAAGCAGGAGGCTGGAGGAAGGGTGACACGTATTCTCTTTTTTCGGTTTAGGGGAGAATGTT
>JBBYHM010388267.1:0-14937 GCA_038381775.1 Adansonia rubrostipa | reverse complement strand
TTAATACTATATATAATTTAATTAAATATTAAAATTTTAATTTATATTTTATATATGATTAAACCTGCTTATGGGTTAGGCCAGCTGCCGCTTAAATTTTTAAAATCCAAGCGCAAGCCCTTATTTAATTTGCCTAAACCTACCTGTTTAAGCTAGAATTATTGTTCATCACATTAAAAAAAATTTTTTATTAATATTTATATATTTTATAATTAAAATAAAATAAAATAAATTTTATTTTAATTTAAAATAATTGTTCCAAGTCGGATTGGGCTAGTTTGAAGCTAAAATATGAGAATCTAAGCCTAAGTCCAATTGGGCAAGTAGATAGCTCGATCTTTGAATATGTCTATATATGATAAAATAATAATTTATCAAAAAATATATCATATCATGAGCTTTGAAGACATTGTCAATAAAGTTAAATTTATTAAATATTGAGAGTTTATGCATGTTAATAGTAGAATTTTAAATACTTATTTGAATATTATTATTATTATTATTATTATTATTATTATTTAAAGTAATGATAATTAGAGTCTGATAATAATATAACAAAGTAATAAGATAAATTAAAAAATATTAAAGCCATAATAGATAATACCATATCAAAAAAAAAAAAAATCACATGTTAAACTAGCAACTAGACCTGCCTATAAGCCAGACGACCTGTCCATAGGCTAGACAGCCTGCCCAGTACAATAGGCTCGACACGATCAAGCCCAAGTCTTAGATTTTAAGTTTCAAGTATGTTCAACCTGAAATAATATTTTTTTAAATAAAATAATATATTTTATTTAAATTTAATTATAAAGTATGTAATTATTAATATAAAAATAACTTTTTAATATTATGAACAATGATTTGTACTTAAATTGGTCGGCTAGGATAAATTCGACCCTGAGCTTAGAATTAAAAAATTTTTCAGGCTATGCATAGGCCCTCAGAACCGAACTCAGACTTTTTTCGGGCCAGACGGGGCCAAATTCATGCCTAGGCTTAGAATTCAAAAATATGTAAAAGTGATTACATTTAACATAAAATTAAAAAAATGATATAAAATATACTCAAACCCGAACCCAAATTGGCCCGAACTCGAGTTAGCCCAAACCTGAATTGGCCCAAACTCGAGTTAGCCTAAACCCGAATTGGCTCAAACCTGAAAGAATCTGAATCCGAATAGACTCGAACCCGACTCAATCTGAACCCGAAAAAATTCAAACCCGAAATGACCCATCCCGAACCTGCCCAATTGCCACCTCTATATATGACCTTTTATCTTTTCAATTCCTTCTATCTAAACAACACATGCTTATCTTCTTTTCTTTATTAATATGTTTGATTATCATTCTTAATTTACAAATTAATCGTTACCATTTTCTTTAATATCCTTTATTCTTAGCCATCGTTATCTTTCCGCTATTCTATTTCTCTTTATTTTTCTCTCAAATTTCATTCTCTCTCTACTCTATATCTCATCATACTTGTATGGCTGCAAAAAGAAAAAAAAAGAATAATTTCTTTTGGTGAAAGTAGTAGCATTCGAAGTAATATTTCTTTACAAGATCTATCCATGAGAGAAGCAACACCAAATCGTATGCATCAGTTATAAAAATGACTTTATTTATATCTTCTTTTCCACTTTTCTTCTTTATCTCTCTACCACAACAAACAAATTGCCATATATTGATAGTCCAAAAACCATGCTAAAACTCAAAAAAATTTTGATGTAAGTCAAAATACCTATACTAATAGTCAATCAGGCTATTCCAACAAATTATTAAGTGTTGGCAAAACCCTTGTTAGTGAAAGTCTATACTAACAAAAAATCAACCATTGAAATAGGATATTTAGTCTATATCGATGGTTATAAGCATCACTAAATCTCTCACCGCTGATATAGATACTACAATTTGAATGCTGATTTTGGTAGACGGTGAGAAATTTAGACAACTAGCAACATTAGGTACCTAAAAATATTACAGATAAAATTCAGAGGTTCAAGTATCATGGTTTGAATGAAATTATATACGCAAGCCTAAAATATATAACTCTATATTGATTACATGAGTAGCCATAGTCAAAACATTGATGTTCTCATTATGAAATAGTTTATGAAGTAATGATAAAACATTGCCCAAAAATTCCCTCACATCTTTATCCTCTGTTTCGAACCGTTCTACCTTTTCATTTTGCTGCAGTGGTTGAGAACATAGAACAGATTTAAAGCATGAAATAGGCATTATTCCCATATAATGAACGCATACTTTCTTTCTCGGCCCTTTAACTTTTGAGTATACATCATCTTTCCATGACTACTATTGATAATTTTCAAACTTATTTTCACTCAAACATCTCCTCATAAGTTCTTAAAAGGTAAATAAGAAAATCGTAACATAATAAACATAAATGATATAAAGGTAGGGATATAGACACATTATTACTAAATTTAGAAAGAAACAACTTAATCCAATTAAAGAAACAAATGCAACAATTCAAGCCAATGAAAGAAACAAATGCAGTAGACATTAGATAGAGAGTTTGAGCATATTAAAAGTTTATTCATAGAACTTAACACAAAAGCATTATAAAAAACCTAAAAAAATTTTCTTTAGCTGGATTAGTTTCTATGAAATTTTGAATTTCATAAGTAAAACATGCACTTAATGAAGAGAAAATAAGATAATCTAACATAAGGAGTTTGCATAGCTTAGGCATTGACGATCAACTAGAGTTCTTGCTAGTGACACCATCATGGTGCATGATCAATAGATTATTATTTTTTTCTTCTACTTTTTTTTTCCTAGTGTCTTAGCCTCAATAGTTTGACCTAGTGTAGGCTATTGTCAACTAAAAGCCAATTATAGGATTAATCCTTAAAAATTTTAAAGTCCAAGAATGGGAAAATAATTAACAAAATTAAAAAATACTTTAAAACAATTTAAGCCAATTATTTTTCTTTTTCTTACATGAAATACAAGATGTTCCAAGCATAAAAAATCATTTAAAGCATGCAAAAAAAACTAGGCCAATAAGCCCAGCAAATTAAAAAATTCTATAATGCTTTTGTGTTAAGTTTGGTAAACACTTACCGAAAGAAAAAGTTGCACAACTTGTGCTAGCTTTTTATTTAATGCATAGAAATAAGTACAAGATGAGGCATAACAAAAGGATAGGAAGATATAATAGCACATCTTGTGCTGCCTTTTCATTCACAGCGCTTCCATCTTTATGTGTATGAGTATGAATATAAACCTCAGCACAAAAACATTCATTAACTATCTAGAGAAGAAAATCAAACATAAATAAAGCAGACTTCATATATGTAAAATTTAACTCAAAGGAAAAAATTAAAAAAAATGATAGTCTAAATTATCTTAGGGAATGGTTTTGTTCTAAAGCAACAAGGCTCACTTAACTTTGAGTGATTTGTTATATTTTGCTCACTTTATTCCTATAAAAAACTATAGTTAAACAATGTACAATAATTTATACTTTTAGTTTTATGAAGGTAAATAGAAGTCTAGTTTACAAATATCTACCTTTACCTTACTAGTCAAGTAATAAATAGCTCTTAATATTGCTTTTTGTCGACTCAATGATTATCAACCTTTATAACCATTTCCTCTAGTGCTGTGTGTCCATCATAAAATTTAGACTTTAAATCATTCTTTCTAAGGAAAATTATAAGTTATTAAGATAACAAGCTGAGTGCTATGAGTCACACATAGTTTTGAAAGGGTTAAGACCATTGAAAACCAATCCTAAGCAGATGTTGCAAGGTTCAAATGAAAATGAAGGATGTTGAAAGCCTAATTTTTTCCAAGCAAGAGAATCTACATAATGTCCTAGACATCCATCCTTAGTACCGCTAAATATCTTTAGTATCCCTAATTTTTTCTAAGTCATTGAAGGAGCAATTTTTGAAGACACGATAACCTTTGTAGTTTTGGAATTGGAGGAAGCTAATGTAAAATCTTTACAAAATTTTTTTCTTAACAAAGTATCTTCAGTATCACTTTCTACATCATTCAAGCTTTCTTTCCATTTAAAAGCACCACATTTTGACATTTTTTTTATTTTTTTCTCCTTGCAAACAACATGAAATCATTGGGACAAGCATGAATTTTTTCATGTCTCAAACTTAAGGAAGAAATCATCTTCTTCAATTCTTTATAGGACCCTAGCAATGTGTTACCCTCTAGTAGTGCAAGTTTCAACACCTTCAATAATGTATCAAAAGATTCGTTAGACCACCCATTAAAATAATTAATGTAGAAGAAATAGACAACACAAAAAAAAACTTTGTGAAGCTCTTGCAATATGGATATTATTTCTCCTCATCATCTTTAAGTAAATCATAGAACTTGTTGCTATTAATTCTTTGACCATGATGATCTTCTCTATAAGCATCTTTCTTTTCAGTGCTACATACATAAAATATTTCCTTGTTGTTTCGACCATCATATAATGAATAATTGATTCACATCATGACCTATTCTCTATCTTGTTCATTGGTTCTAATAGTAAAAGAGTTACCTCTCTAGCTCTCCTTATAAAGAATCAATTGAACATAATCTTTTTAGAAAACCGAAACGTATAATGTAATCAAATGCCTCTTTTTTAGATACCTTACATGTGTTGACACTTTTAACACAAGGACACCAAACTTTTCCATTTTCAAATGATCTTGTAAAGCAAAAATCTAAGATATTACTAACCAATTAATGTTATTCTTTATTAGCTCTTGACATGAGATTGATCCACATCTTATCCATATAGTTGAAACTTTATTTTCTATACGATATAGTATAAACGAGAATCAGATTGTAACCATGAAACTTTGACACAAATTTAGTTGGTTTAAAAAAGCCTAACTAAATTGCAACACATAAATACTACTTTCTTGTTATGTGTGGAATTTAAGAAATTTTATCAATTATCAAAACTTTAATTTATTTTTTGACTGGTCATGGTCTAATTTGTAATCAAGGAAATAAATAATAAACAATAAATAATAAATAATAAATAATAAACTTGGAACTTGTTTTTAAGGCTTCAAATAAACTAATCAATTCATAACCCAAAAGCTAACATTAAAGTTTTATTTTGATTGTACCAAGGGAATTAAAAATGTTAAGGATTAGGCATATTAAAATATAAAACACCTACTACTATTTTTATTTTACGAAAGTCTACTAACATATTAAAATATAGAATACCTGTTGCTATTACTAATCAATTACTAATAGCTTTAAGCATATCAAGATAGCAAATTCAAACATATTTATAAAAAACTATGTGACTTTATAAAATAATTAAAGGCCATAATCCTATTTGTAACTAAGGGAAAAAAGCCTTTTGAATTTGGAAATTTGCATTAAGAATCTCATCATAAACATCAAGCTCAGTGAAAACCCATATCATGAAATCATGATAAAAAAAATAACATGCTCATTATGCTAGTGTAGATCGATCACATTAGAAGGATATGTTAGTTTAAAGAATAATTGAAGATATAAGTACTCACATTAGATAATCTGATGTTTAGGTTGAAAGGTTGAAATCAGAAATCACTAGTCATAACTTCTTGGCTCCTAGAACCACTTAACAAAATGGAGTTATTAAGAGGAAGAATATAGCCCTAGAAGAGATGGTTAGGATCACGCTTTGTGAAAATAATTTCCCAAGACATTTTTGGTTGGAAGCTATAAACATTTCTTGTTATATTATAAATAGAGGTGTGACTAGGCTAATTTTTTAAAAAAAAAACTCCATATGAACCTTTTAAAGGAAGAAAGCCTAACATTAGCTATTTCCATCCTTTTGGATGTAAATATTTTGTATTAAATAATGGAAAAGATAATCTTGGCAAATTTGATGCAAAAAGAGATGAAAAAAGTTTTTCTTGGTTATTTTTTTAATTCTAAAGTATTTAGAGTCTTTAATAAAAGAACCTTAATTGTAAAAAATCTATTCATGTTACATTTGATCAAGCTAATTTACTTTTGAGAAAGGTATTTTTTGATAATGATGATGCAGAGTTTTATTAAGAAAACCAAGTCGAAGCATCACATAAGAAGCATGAACAAGTTGTTCAAGATTGAAAGCCTCTAAAGGGACATGAACTTCATGAGCCAATTTAAGTTGAAAGAGAAAAAAAATCTTCTTAGGGAGTTAACTTATGTCAAAGAAGGTGAAATTTTTGGTAATCTGAATCAAGGGGTAAGAATTAGATCCTCTCTTAAAGGTGTATGCAGTTATGTAGATTTTTTTCTCAAATTGAACCTAACAATATTGACGATGCCTTAAAAGATGAATATTAGATTATGGCAATGCAAGAAGAATTGAATTAATTTGAGAGAAGTAAAGTTTGGAATTTAGTGGAGAGACCTAGTAACTACCCTATCATAGGTATTAAATGAGTCATTAAAAATAAACTTGATGAGAGTGGAAAAATTGTTAGAAAAAAGCTAGATTAGCTAAGGGATATAGTCAAAAAGAAAGAATTGATTATGATGAGACTTATGCTCCTTTAGCTAAATTAAAAACCATTAGAATAGATTTAGCATTTTCATGTTTTAATGATTTTAAGTTATTTCAAATGGATGTTAATGTGCTTTTTTAAATAGTTTTACTAATAAGGAAGTTTATGTTAAGCAAGCTCAAAGTTTTAAAAATCTTCACTATCCTAATCATGTTTTTAAACTTTCAAAGGCTTTGTATGGTTTGATAATAGGCTCCTAGAGCTTAGTATGAGAGGCTCTCAAAATTCTTAATTGAGAAAGGTTTTAATTAAGGCATAATTAACAGCACTTTTTTATAAAAGTTAAAGACATGGATATTTTAGTAGTTCAAGCTCATATTTGGTGCTACTAATGAATCTTTTTGTTAAGAATTTTCTAAGATTATGCAAGGTGAATTTGAAAAAAGCATGACGAGAGTATTTATATTCTTTTAAGGACTGCAAGTCAAGCAAACTAAAGATGGCATCTTCATCCATCCAGCAAACTACACAAAGGAGTCACTCAAGAAGTTCAAGGTGGATGACACAAAGCCTTGCACTAGACTTATGAGTACTTCAAAAAAGCTTGAAAATGATGAAAGGCAAACTTTAAACTTTAGAGGTCTATGGTTAGTTCATTGCTTTATATTACCTTAAGTAGACCTGATTAATGTTTAGTGTATACCTATGTGCTAGATATCAATTTTCATCTAAAGAATCACTTTAATTGCCATAAAATAAATATTTTATTATCTTAGGGAGACTCTTAATTTGGTAGACCTAAAACCTTTGATAAGGATAGATTTTGCGCTATTAGAAATGAACTTGGATTAATGAATGCTCCATGATCATAATTGATATTTTACATTTTCATGATGTGAACAAGTTTTCTAAATATTGAAATGTCACATAAACTTGTTTGAATAATGGTTATAGTTAATTTGCTTGATATGATAACCTTGTTTTATGGACCAATTTGGTCATGGATGAACTTAAAAGAATTCTTTAATGCCATTAGGTTACATGAAAGCTTGACTTAAATTGGTGATTTTATGTTATGAACCTGTTTGACGAATTGAAGTTGTTAAGTTTTTTCTCTTTAAACGTGCAAAGATTTTCTCTAAAACCAATGATGCATAAAAATGTCCAATTTTGAATATGCAGAGTTCAAAATTGCATGTTCTAATCAATTTCAAGTTTTTACTCTAAAAATGAGGTTTAAATTCAAATTTTTTCACAAAAAAAGCTAAAATTTAATTTTTTATCTCCAAGGATTAATGCATGATAATTTTTCAACTTCATAAGTTTTAGCATGAAAATTTACAAGTTTTTGCACACTTTTTTTGGTTTTTAAGTCAATTGTATTGATACATTATCCATTGTATTGATACAATCTTCAAAAATCTGGAAAAACCCAGGTTTTTCATTGTATCGATATAATGTTCATAGTATTTATGCATTGTATCGATACAATTTAAACTTGTGTTGAGGCAATGTTGTCACGTAGACCCTTGCCACACTTATCTTTCTTCCTCGTCAACCTACCCTCTTCATCTTTCAGTTCATCTTGCATAGACTTAACCTTTCCATTAATTTTTTTTCCAAACTTATTTTTCTTACTTAGTTTTCAGTATACTTTCATTTTAACTCATTTTCACTCATCAAAATCCTCTTATTCATTTTTAAAATCACTCCAGCAATATCATATTTCATTCATTTCAAAATTCCTCTTTTCAAAACCCTAACCAACTTTCTTCCAAAATTTTAAGTTTTTTCCCTCACAATCTTGTCTTTTTATTGTGATTTCCCTTCCCCATTCCTCTTTGTTTCGGTCATTGTGATTTGGTTCAAATTTCCACACCAAATTACTCAAATCTATGCCTAAAATCCATTGTCCACAAAGTATTCAAGGAATTGCCGCAACCAAGCCCTCTAATACCTAGATTGCCTGACCAAAACCATAGCACCCATCCCATACATATCACTATCGTAAAACTTATTTGATTTGTAACGACTATATTTCCATCCTAATCACTACAAACACCTCATAAGATTTGAATCATCTTTTGATCACATCCATCCGTCCATACCACCCTTCAATCCTGACCTTTCACAATTGCAACCTGGCGCGGATACGAATCCTGACTAACCTGACTTAAAATGGTAGGTGTACCCTTCGTTCTGATATATATCTATATGTCATTATTCTTTTAATTTTAAGGGCCCGTATCATTATTATTTTTATTATTTTTTGTCTAAGGACTGAGTTATCGAGATAAATCACTCACTCGACTTAACTTTAAAATAGTTGTTACGAAATGACCATTTTTCTAGAGTCGCCACAAAATCTAATTTGGCTAGTTGAGTTGGTCAACTATCAGAGTTCATATTCTAAGGGTTACAAAACCCATGAAAACAAAACCCGAGTCCAAGTTGACTAGAGATCACATGAAAAGGTCTAGGAGTAGGTTACAAACACAAGTAAGGATTGGCCTTCCGTGATGCCCGACAATTGGTACCTTATTAATCATGTGTTAACATAAATTTTGATTTTTTTTCAATTTTAAAATATATTATTTATATTTTATAAAACAAATTTATTGTTTTATATGAGAAATCAAGTTTTTAATATTTTTAAAAATCAAACTATTTTCCAACCCTTTCGAAGAACTAGAAGAATAATGAAGTTTTTATCATTCTCTTTCAAACCTCATTGGAAAAGTCGGTGGAATATGAAAGGTTTTAAGAAATCAAAATATCTTTTGTACCCCGCTGGAAAGCCAAAGGAAAACAAAAGGTTATATTTTTTTGAAATTCAAAAAATCTCGACATTTATTTTTCAAAGGGATATCTCATTATTAAAATAATTCGTAGAACACCTCTCATATTCTGAGAGAAATTCCTTGTATTATTTTATCAAGGAGACATTGCCTTAATTTCCTATAAACGATTTGAGTTTATTAAAGATATTAATAGGGTATTTTAAAACCCAAAAATGGTATAACATGATGAACCTAATTCTTAATGTGTACTTTCGACATGAAAGGATCCTAATAATCACATAGGACTTGGTTCTAATGGAAAATTATGAAAATGACTTTAGGGTATACCTTTGACATGAAAGTATCTCAGTAACCTTAAAGGATTCAGAAATGATCATAAGAGGGTGAACCTATACTAACTATACACCATATCAGCGACTATATCAAACTCGATTCTAGAAGAATGATAAAAATACCCTTAGGGTATACTTTCGACATGAAAGTATCCCGATAATCTTAAGGACTCTAAAATGATCGTCAAAAAATAAACCTATCCTAATTGTACACTTTAGGCATAAAAGCATCTTAGTGAGTACCTAAGACTTGGTTCTAAGAAAATTTACTAAAATGCCCCTAAGTTATAACTTCAATGTCAAAGTACCTTGGTACCCTAAAAGTCGCAAGAAAGATCATTAAAAAGTGAACCTATGCCAAATGTACACTTTTGGGCCAAAAACATCCCAATGACTACCTAGGACTTGATTTTATAAAAATTACCAAAATGCCCCAATGGTTTACCTTCGATGTAAAAATATCCTAGTAATCCTAAGAACTCTAAAATGATGAGAAATAATCATTTCATCCTAACTGGGGAAATTAAAATATTAAAATTGACTTGAAATGCAAAATTGTAATTAAGCCCCTAAACTTTTCAAAATTACATTTTGCACCCTAATGGAAAATTGAAAGAATATGAAAAGTTTTAGTATTTTCTACACCCTTTTGGAGGACCGGAGGAATGTTAAAAATATTCAAAATAACCAAAATACCCTTAATAAATTACTTTTCTTAATGAACTCAAAACTTTTCCACTTTTTCAATTTAGTCCCTACATAATAGAAAATCATGAATAAACACCAAAGACATTATGAAAAATCATAAAAACCACACAAAAAATTACAAGAATAATTTGGCCAAACATCTATGGCGACAAATCATTTTTTTCCTATTTTGCATATTAGTCCCTGAACATCTTATATTTGCAAAATTATCCCTAAATAGTTAAAAATGCCAGAACATGTTTAAAAATGCATTAAAGACTCCCATAAAAGGACATGATGCTTTCAGCCAAGCAATAATAGCCTAAAAAATTTCAAATATTTTATAATTTAGTATTATGTTTCTAATAATTAGAAAATAACATCAAAATTACCAAAATTTCACTAAATCATGCTTAAATACATAAAATCAAGCTTGGAATTACCTTTCCAAACCTTTAAAAATTTTAAATAATTATTTTTTGTCCTATAAATTCTAAATAGTCACAAAATAATCAAAATCATCATAAAAACAACAAAATAAATTAAATAAAATTCGCTACAAGTTTTGGCCAAGACTTATTAACAAAGGAAAAACATACACAATGAATAACAAAACATGTACACATAATCAAGCTTAGATGCAAATACATACACCTAAGAAAAATAAACATATTTTCATGATTTTCCAACATAAAAACAAATACATAAACATATTTTCCAACATATTAACATGAAAAATAGTAGGAAAAATTCACAAAACATACACCTAAGAAATATACCATTTTTAGAAACAAATACAAATTATCATGATGAAAATTAAAACAAATCTAGTAAAAATCAAATATGTCAAGAAAATCCATAAACTTGAATCATGGTTTTCATGCTCAGCCTTTGAACATGGAATGAGATCCGTAAGATCAAGCAATCATAAAACTCATTGAAAAGAAAAATCAACAATAAAACTAACAAAAATAAAGGATTTAAGAAGAAAGTTACCTTTAAAGCAAGAAATTTTATTGATATTATTATTTTTTTAGTGTTTTTTCGTGAACCATCACTAAAGAACCCATTTTTAACAAACTTTCCCCTATATATAGGGGAAAGATTCAGCCGAGGGCTAAAATGAAGGCCCTTGGCTAAATAATTTCTAAGATCTTCCACCATTTTCTTATTTTTTTATTTATTTTTCTTTTTGTAATTATTACTTTGATTTTGATTTGATTTAAATTAATTTAAGTTTGTCATTTTACAAATTATGTCATCCATGACATCATCAAGATCTAAAAAATTTTTGTATGATATTTGCATATATTATGTAAAATTATACCATAAAATTAATTAGAATGATTAAATTGTAAAAATTAAAAATTAGGTATTTCAAATAAAATGTCATATGATCAATTTAATTTAATCTAATAACAAAATCAATTCTAATGTTCAATAAAAAACCATAAAAATTCCAAACTCGTAAACTTTCACTAAAAAAACCGTTACATGGGAAATTAGTGGAAAAAATGCAAAAATCATAAAATAAATTAAAATTTCAAAAACTGATTTAATATGAATTTAATAATAATATTTGAAGAATTTTAAAAATTATAAACTTAGAAAGATCCCACTGAGAAATTTACAAAGTAAAAAACTCAGTATCTTGAAAACTAAAAATTTTTAAAATATATTTAAATTTTACAAAAAAATGAATTTTATTCAACACATTAGTCAAAATATTAATTTATAAAAATAATAAAATTGAAAATGAAAATGAAAATTGATATTCAAAACAATTTTGCCTGAAAAATTTTTACAAGTATATTACACGTGGTATTATGAAAAATTCAAATTTAATAAATAAATTTAAAAACTTGACACCTTGTGGTATAAAACCTTGAATAATTTAGATTTTTGGATGCATATCAGCATAAATACTGCACGTGTGTTAGTAAACTTTCTAAGTTTTACAAAAAAATTATTGAAATATTCCTAAAAATGGGAAATTTGACTATGATAACATTTGCAGGAATAAATTTCAAACATATAAAGTTAAAAGCTAATTTTTACCTTGATGTTCATCTTTTTTATCCTAGATTTGTTCTCTATGACCCATGAATAACGATTTTCTATCACATGCCCATGCAACCATTTAAACATAACTGAATAGGTCTTTAAAATGTTCATTCCACCTGAAAGAAGTCTACCCTTACTGGGACAAGTACCTGATTTTCTTTTTCAAATATTTTTAGACTACCAGGGAAGGGGCTCGAACAAAATTAAGCGTCTACAATTGCCCAGTATTTGCCGTTGTTGAGAATCAAGAATAAGGTAAAGACCAAATAGGCATACTTTTTTGAACTGTATAAACTTTTTTAAAAAGTATTTTTTTGTTATTATTTTTTTTACATATATACACCAATGGCATCATTTTTTCATATATATATAACCAATTGTGTCAATTTTTATGCTTGAGTGCCAATTTTGCAAGGACTCAGCCTTTAGTTAATTTAGGGCTTTTAAAATTTTTGGTACTAAGTTCATCAAGACTGAGCCATCAACTAATTTGGGCTTGGTTCCAATTTTGATTAGGCTAAAGCCATGATCTACTTTTGGCTTGGTGCCAATTTTGACAAGGACAAAGCTATCAGCTACTATTGGGCTTGGTGTCAATTTTGATTAGGTCGAAGCCATTATTTACTTTTTGGCTTGGTGCCAATTTTGATGAGGATAAATTCATTAGCTACTTTGGGCTTAATGTCAATTTCGATTAGGCTGAAACCAGCATCTACTTTAGGGCCTAGTGCCAATTTTGATAGGGACAAAGCCATCAGCTACTCTTAGGCTTAGTGCTAATTTTGATTAAGCGAAGGCTATCATCTACTTTTAGGCTTAGTGCTAATTTTGACATAGACAAAGCCATCAGCTACTCTTAGGCTTGGTGCCAATTTCAATATGGTGGAGGCCATCATCTACTTTTGGGCTTAGTGCCAATTTTGATTAGTCAAAAACCATCATTTACTCTTAGGCTTAATGCTAATTTTGATAGGATCAAACCCATCATCTACTTTTAGGCTTCATGCCAATTTTGATTTGGCCAAAGCCATCATCTATTCTTAGGCTTTTAATTATGCATGCCAACATTGACTAGTGAAAGAAATTTGGTCCCTTCAAAAGTATAAAATATTTGAAGGTAGGGATCAGTAATGGATTGGAGAAAAGGGAAGTTGATAACTTAACATTGTTGGATGGGCATACAGGCATAGACAATAGTGAACCGCTTATGAGCCCATTCATCGTAAAAGCATAGGTAAAAAAATGATTGCGTTTGGGTCAAAGGTGGTTGATGAGCGGTAGAAGTGGAAGCACAGGTGATAGGTCCTTGACAACAGACGGTTTGTTTGGTCTTTGGAGGCATGGTAGTGTTTGAAGGTGGTTGGGGAATTTTGTCAAGCAGGTGCTGACATAGTAGAACTAAAAGCTGGTTCAGACAAGTAAAGAAGATGATTAATGTTGGTAAAGTGTTTAATGTGATTTGGTAGGTATCGGATGAAGTGGATTAGGTTTCGATGAGGTTTGTTGATGGTAGTGAAAGTTGCCATAGGCAGCAGGTCGAGTAGGTCAAGTAGATAAACCTGGGTAAGGTGCTAAGGAAAGGCTGGTTAAGGAAAATGGTTAAGCACATGGTGGGTGGTAAGTTTTGGTGGCAATATGGTATAGTGTATCGAGTAAATCTGCAACCAATCTTAACAATCGAGTTAGGGAACACTTGAGAATGATAAAGCACTTGAAAATTATGAAGAAATTTAGACAAATTTTATGGAATTTGAAAGGAAAATGATGAGGGTTTGAGTGAAGGAAGGTTTCAAATTTTTAAGGTTTTGGGTGGTAATGAGTTGAATTTCAAATGGAATTGGTGAATTGTGATGAAATTATCCAATTTTTGGATCAAGGATTGTGAGAAAAGTGAAGGTTAGCTAGAGTTTAATGATTAAAAGTGGAGTGAAAGAGAGGAGGCTAGGGGAGAGGATGAACAGTGCTTGATAAAAATGAGCTTTCGCATGCAAGAAGTCCTAAATCAACAGTGAGTATCAATACAAAAAATAGTTCTGGGTTTTGTATCGATACAAGGAACTAGGTCTTGAGACATAGAACAAGTTCGACAAGCTAAAGAGTATTAATATGTGGTATCGATACTTAGAGTTGGGTATTGATACAATAAACAATTCTAGGTTTTGTATCAATACCTCAAAATCGACCTCAATAGAGGGAAAAATGATGTGCTGGTATCAATATGTAAGGCCTAGTATTGGGTCATTTCCATTAAGATGTTATCAAATTAAGTATATTTTTGAACCAATTGTTCTTCGAAAAGCATTTAAAAATGCAACTTAAACCAAAATTTTCACATTAAAATCATTTAGTGTGAACAATTCAAAATTTAACCAAAAAAATAATAAAATCATCCAAGAATCAAAAGTCGTACAAGTGCAGATCATCAAACAAGTAGGTATGTAAAGCTAGATGTTCAAACTAAGCATGATGCAAACAATATTAAGGCAAAATATCAAAATTTTATCAACTTATAAATTTAAGGTGCATTCATTAAGCCAATTTCTCTTCTAATTATGCAAAATCTATC
>JBBYHM010388256.1:3214-14937 GCA_038381775.1 Adansonia rubrostipa | reverse complement strand
CAAATAAAAATAAAGGCCGCAGGCCCGCACCGAAAATGCCCTGGCAACTGAAAATTACGGTTCTACCCATTATTTACCCATTTTGTTTCCAATCCAATTTAGGGATATGCTGCTTGTCTTATTATTGATCGCCGCAAATAAAACTCTCACCCAACGTCCCGTTACCCTGATTCCAAAATTTTGTCAATTTTTCTTCTCCTTCGCTCGCGATCCTTTCGCAATTTGCAGACTTTTCCCTTCTAATTTTCAGTAATTCACTATATTCTTCCATTTTACCTTTTTTTTTTCAAAATTTCAATCTCCTTTTCTTCATGAAATCTCCTTTTTTTTAATCTGAGAGAGTTTTTTTTTTTTTTTACAATTGACCAACAACTGATTTACTGTATCGGGATAGTCAGAGTCAGTCTCTCTTTTTCTGGGGGAGTGCAGAGGGGTCATAGAATGAAGCAATCCAAGACTTACGGGATGCAAGGTTTCTGCTGCGCTGAGAGCTTCTTTACTCAATTACTAAATCATGCTGCTGTTCAAGATGTTAGAAAATTATACATCTCATTGTTCCTAAAAAATATGGAGTCTAAACAAATTTCATGACTATTATCGTTGTCAAAAACTGAAATAGAAAGAGGTAATATCTTTCTATCTCGTACAATTCCAAAAAAAAAAAAAAAAACTTCTTTTCTTTTTGTTTTATCATGAATTTTTTTTTTCAAATACCCATACTCATAGCCGTTCTAATTATTTTCTATGTCGGAGATTTCTGACTTACTTCTTGAGGATTTCATTTTAGGGTTTGGTTTCAAAATGATTTCCATGAATAAGAATAGCTACAAAACACATCAAGATTACTTTTAAATATTATTGTTAGAAAACATGGGCCTCATACCCTTTTACAACTGTATTCTTGCCATCGCTATAGGTTTATTGCAGATTCTGTTATGGTAAGCCTTTAAATTCTGAAGGTGATGATGCAAGTGCCAAATGATCACTTCATGAGCTGTTCATTTCCATCAACTGTCAGTTCCTATGAGCTCTAGGAAACTTGGTTTATGTATCGTGTTAGGCATGATGTATCAAAGTTTTACTTAGTATTTTGCATCTTATCTCTTTTTGTTTTAATTTATCATTTTGCATATTCATCATGCTGAAGACAGGTTTCGCCCCACTAAATTGTTGTCTATTTCAAATTCTTGGAAATCGTGGTCAATATGTAATTTAAACCATTTGATTGAAGTTTTTGAGGGTTTTTGACTTGTGTGTGTCCTTGAATATTCATCACGTAGTTCTTGAAGAAGCTAGTCGGGTAGTGTAACCCATTCTTCTTATTCACAGAAAGAACCTAGTACTCTTGTTTACATCTATCACTTTGTCCTTATTTTATCCTCTCATTAATGTGCCAGAATTCAATATGTTATTTCTTTGCTTATTGTAGTGGGATTGCTTTTGATCCCTCTTTATCACTTCCTCATTTTGGAGTAAATCCTTTTGACTTGTATAAAATCAACGTCTTTGCATGTGATATATGAGTTTGTCTAGTTTGGTGCTTGATATTAATTGGGTGTAGAGTGACCCATTGTTATCCAAAGGAGGTTTAGAAGAAATATTTTAGGTGTTCTAGAATTGCCATAGAGGAAAGTACAAATAGTGTTTGGCAAACTTGAGGTAGAAGCATTATAGGATGTAGAAAGCTGTTTGGTAATATATATTTTAAAAAATGCTTTGAAATGCGGACAACAAAAGTTTCATTAAAGTTTAACCTTGAGTGTCTACTTTTTGTAGCTCTTTAAAGTTAAGGTACAAATTATTGCTTAGTTTGCTGTGGCATAAAGTTGTCATCAGCTTCCTGTGTAAGTTTTTTAAATTGTTCCAAACTCCTTACTTCAAGGAAGCCCTTTTAAGAGGCTGAGCCAAATATCCACTTGCTCTAAGTTCAAGTTTAAATTCACATACTACTTACAAATAGGATATATTTTACTTTTTGATTTGAATATACAAAGATTAGTCTTGTGGGTGCTATAATTTACATAATGCTACAATTTTTATGTTATGGTTTACATTTACATTATGCTTGGCTTTCCCATCAATAATTTTTATCTTGCCTATTATATTTTGAAGGCTTTTTATGTCAAAAGATATTAAAGTTTTTCTATGTATGTTACTCTAGTTATGGTTCAGCGCAGCAGATTGGCAATCTCTGAATGCTAATGATAGCTACCTAGTGGCTGGCTCTAATGATGTATTTGAAATGTTGAGCTTGAAGGATGTTTGTGATTTGCTTTCGGAAGTAAATAACCATGGTACTATATGGTTGATTGCTTGGTGAATATTGCCTTTTAGAAAAGTAGTACGGACAATATGGTAGCTATTATGTTTCCGTTGTGATGTAGGAGCATAAAAAATTGAGAGTTCTAATTCATTTAAAATTCTATTGGACTAAAGTTTACTTCATTTAGATCTTTATTTAGGACAAAAGTTTTATTTTAGGATAAGTTCTATTATTAAGTTTAACTAGGATTTTGCTAGGGTTAAGAAATCTTATAGGAGTAGGAGATCTAGCATATTTATATGCATCTGGGTAGCTGTTGCAAAGTATTCTATTATTTTTTCTAATTTATTTATCTAAAGGTTTCTGTTCAAAATTTGAGAACCTAAATTTCTATGGCATTTATTTCTCAACAGTTTCAATTGTTTCCATTCTCTAGCTATTCCTATCATCCTTACCCTATATCAATTTGGTATTAGAGCTATGGCAAGACGTGCAAGTGGTCTTGGAAAAGGGAACCATGACTAGCATATAGAGTTCATTGAGTTGAGGCGTATGGTGGACGATGTCACAGGCTGTACAAGCTTTATAACTACAAATACATGTGGGAGCTCGAATGAAGATATTGGAAGGTAACCACAATCCTTTTTGACTTGCTGGAAGGCGGTCTTGAAGATGTGTTGGATGAAAAAGAGCTCGAGCACCCTTTCTATAATGTTGGATCTATAAACTTTGCAGTATGAAGTGGGGTCGAATATTAATTATCGCATGCTCTCGAGTTAATAGGTGGAGGAGTGAAGATCCAAGTGGATGATTTCCACAGGGATCTACATTCAGAAGATTACTTGGGCTAGGAAGCCACGGTTGAGAATTACTTTGAGTGAAAACATACAGCTGAACCTGAAAAAGTACCCATTGTGAAACTTAAGTTGAAGAGTGCAGCACCTTAATGGTGGAAAAAAGTTCGGCCATCGTAAACAGGGGTCCTACCCATAACTTTCTCTCAGTAGAGGAGGCAAAGACACTATAGCACCCCAATAATCACAAAGCGAAGTGGGAGCCGGCGACGCACAAGAGCCTTGACATGATCTTGGATCACTAACCCGATCCTTCTTTCATGCAAGACAAAATTTCCTTTGATCGAAGAGCGAGACTCACTGATGAAATGGACCAAGCCAGGATTAGGGTTTGGAACAAAGTAAGTGAGCCATTAGGTGAAGTGTGGACGTATCTCACTGTCAAGGATTGGAGGTAAGCATGTTTGGAAGAAAGCGAGCCGATAGGCAAATCTTTCATTTGTCAAGGCTATCCAAGTGAGTGAACTAGCTGGTCGAAGAGCAACACATGCTGCTCCTCTTTTTTTTTTTTTTTGTTTGACATCAACAAGTTGAATCCTAGTTTTTAAAAATATTACAGAGAATCATCAGCGAAAGCAGTTTCAATGCAATTGAAGGTTCCCTAAGCCAACATCCTAGACATAGCATGGGCAAGGCTTTACAAGTGAATTGGAAAGGCTTGTAGGGGTAGGCTGTGAGGGTTTAGGGTTCCGTATTCCTTTCTTTCTCTCGTCTTAGAGACATGCTTTTTTGATAGAGGGAATAGTTCATGAAAAGTAAAAAATTTGCAACTAGGAATATGTGAAAGGACAATTGCAGAAGTAGTTCTTAGCACCAAATTATGACATGGAACTATGTAAAAAAGTTCGCCTAGGCAAAACGAAAAAATGGTTAACCACTACACCTCTAATTTCAACAATTTGTCTATTAGAGTAGAATTAAATTAAACTAACGAACAGCTAACCTTTTGTTATATTGTTGGCTTGGATCAAAGCATTAGAGATGTGCTAGGGGTGGTTCGCATATTCAACTTGGAGGATGCGTACTAATATGCCCTACAAGCTAAAAAATAGGCATTGTGCTACAGTGTAAGGAAGCCTCTGTTTGGTATAATTAGCTCTTTTCAAGGCACTTTTAAGGTTTTTCAACTAGCAAAGTTAATAAGGGGAGTGTAGTAGGAGCCAGCAAGGTTGACAAAAGAAGGGGTTTAAAGGTAGTACCTAACCTAACCTTAGTAAGGTTAGTAGCGAATCTCAAATCAGATGTTTTAGTTATGGAGAAAATGGGCACGCTTTTTACACTTATCCTAAAAGAAGTGTGAATTTGGTTGAACTTGATGATGAAGATCAAGAACAATCTGATCTGGTTTATGATGAGTATGTTGAGAATGAGGAGGAAGTAAACATGCACCCTGCATAAGGAGAATCCTTGATGATCAAGAGAGTAATGACCACAAACAGCCAAGATGATAGAAAGGATTGGAGGAAAAGTATTTTTTAGAAAACGCGTTAGGTATGGAGATAAAGTGTGTAATGCCATTATTGGCGGAGGTAGCTCAAAAAAAATTATATTTCTAAAGAAATGTAGAAGAACTAAATTTGCCTTTATAAAAACACCCTCATCTGTATAAGATTGAAAGGGTTAAGAAGGGAGTTGAAATACTAGTAAAATCCCAATACGTAGTCAAGTTATTATGGGCAGTAATGTGGATGATGAGGCATTGTGCGATGTGGTACAAATGGATGCATGTCATATTCTTTTGTGTCAATCTTGGCTATTTGATCACGATATACAACATTCGACCTAAGAAAATACTTATTCTTTTCATAGAGGTGGAAGAAAGTATACCTTACATCCTTAAAAGGAAGTGGTGACACATAAGACTAACAAATTGAATGGCCTTTTAAAGGCCGAAGAGTTGGTAAATAAAGGTAGAGAGTTGGGGGGATGTATTTGCTGTCGTCAGCAAAGTAATAAATAATATTAAAGAGGGAAATTTGAATGAACAACCTAAGGAAATTCAAACGTTGTTAAAGGAGTTTGCTAATTTGGTTAGTGACAGCTTGTCACAAGAACTGCCACCTTTGATGAGGATTCAACATGCTATAGATTTGGTGCTTGGCGCTGCTTCATCGAATCTGCCAACATATGAATGCCAATAGCTCAGCGGCGGGAGATTCAAAAACAGGTTGAGGACTTGATGAGAAAAATATTGGTTCATAAAAGCAAACGTTTATGTGCTTAGCTCTACTTACCCCTAAGAAGGATGGCAATTGGCGGATGTGTTGACAGTGGAGCCATAAACAAGATTAAGATCAAGTATCGATTTCTCTTTCCTAAATTAGAGGACATGTTTGATCAATTGGCGAAGTCAAGGTATTTTCTAAAATTGACCTAAGGAGTGGATATCATCAAATCCGATTAAGAGAGGGCGATAATTGGAAGATTACTTTTAAGACTGCTGAAGGCTTGTATGAATGTCTAATAATGTCTTTTGGTCTATCTAATGCCCGTAATACATTCATGTTAGCAATGATCAAGGCACTTAAACCATTCTTGTAATCTTTTGTTGTGTATTTTGATGATATTCTAGTTTATAGTTAGAGTACAAAAGAGCATTTACAGCACTTGTGGCAAGTTTTAGAGGTGCTGCAAAAGGAAAAGTTCTTTGTGAATTTAAAAAAGTGCTCATTTTTGCAAACTGAGGTTATTTTTATGGGGTTCATTGTTTCTGAAGAAGGGTTAAAACGAAATCTTGGAAATATTCAAGCGATTAAAGGTTGGCCAATACCATAGTCTTTTGAAAAAGTTAGAAGTTTCCATGGGTAAGCTTCATTTTATAGGTGATAAATAAAAAATTTCAGTGCTATTATGAGTCGTATTACTAAAATTTTGAAGAGTGATAGTTTTTGATTGGACAAATTTGGGTCAAAAGGCTTTTGAATGCATGAAAAAACTCTTAACCGAAACACTTGTTTTAGCATTACCAGATTTTAGGGTTGTTCTTAGTTAAGAAAGGAAGCTTTTGGAATTTTTAGTGAGAAGTTATCTGATGCTAAGCGTAGGTACTCTACTTACGAGTTAGAGTTCTCTGCCTTGGTTAGAGCGATCTAACACGGGCAACATTATTTCGCTTATAGGGAGTTTGTTGTTTATACAAAACATCAAGCATTTAAAGTATTTAAGCTCTCAAAGGAAACTTGATGGTCATCATGTTAGATGGAGTTTTTTTTTTTTTTTTTTGGATGACTTTAATTTCTCTCTAAAGTATAAAATAAGAGAAACGAATGTGGTTGTGGATGCCTTGAGTAGGTGATCTTTGACTTTAACCACATTGAGTTTTCATGTTAGATTTGAAAGGTTAAAAGAAAATCAATATCAAATAGATCCTTATTTCAGTTAGGAAGGGAAAGATTTACAAAGATTAGAAGGGGTAGATAAGTTGCCATACAGATTGCATGAAGGATATCTATTTAAGGGCAACTAGTTATGCATTCTTGAGGGATTATTTCGAGAACAGATCATAAGAGTGGTTCATGGGAATAAATTAGGTGGACATTTTGTTTGAGACAAAAAAATGGCTTTGATTACAGATCATTATTTTTGGCCTCATATGTTCAAGGATGTGAGCAAATTTGTAAGGCAATGTGTTGTGTATCAATTTGGTAAGGGAAATTCTTAAAATATCGGGTTGTATACTCAATTATTGCAACCAAATTCGCCTTGGGTTCATTTGAATATGGATTTTGTGTTGGGTTTGCCAAAGACTTCAAAGGGATATGATTCTTTGTGGTAGTAGATAGATTCTCTCAGATGGCCCATTTCATTCCATGTTCTAAAATAGCAAATGACTCACATAACTGATTTATTCTTGAAGGAAGTGGTGTGCTTGCATAGGGTTGTAACATCTATTGCTTTTGATAGAAACATTAAGTTTGTGGGGCATTTTTGGAGGACTTTGTGGTGTAAATTAGGGACATTTGAAGTATCTCAGCACATGTCATCCTCAAATGGATGGTCAAACTAAGGCAATTAATCGGAGTTTTGGAAACCTGTTAAGGTGTTTCGTTAGGTTAGGTATCATGTGAAGTGTTGGGACTCAATTATTACGCAAACTGAGTTTGCTTACAATAATTCAATTAATCGAACTATTAAGACAACACTTTTTGAGGTTGCTTATGGCCTTAAACCTCAACATGTGCTTTACTTGTTGCCTTTACCATAAGAAGCTAGGTTGAGTAATGATGGGGAAGCTTTTGGTGAACACATTCCCAGCATTGATAAGGAAGTTCAAGATGCATTAAAAGCTAGCAATACAACATATGCGAGTGCTGCTAATCAGCATAAGTGCTTTAAGGAATTTAGCTAAGGAGATTGGTTGTTGGTTTGAAAAAAAAGTTTCTTAAAGGTGCCTATCATAAGTCAAAAGTCCAAGAAGTTTGGGCTACGTAAGGTGCTTAAAAATGTATGTTCGAATGCTTATTTATCGGAGTTACCTATCGATTTGTAGATCAATCCTATTTTTAATGTCTTAGATTTGTACTAATTTAAGGGATTTGAAGGAGAAAAACCAATTAAAATTGTTGCACAAGTTTAGCAGCCTTGTATAAAGCAAGGTGACATTGTTCAAAAAGTTCTTGATGTCAAAGAAGTAACATCTAGGAGGGGAAATACCTATTAAAGGTTCCTAATAAAGTGGCTAGGAAAACTAGTTTGTGAAAGTACTTGGATGTCGGAGGAAAAATGGAAGTAGTTAATCCAGAAATGTATAAAAAGGCGGCTAAGGTCTTTTTTGAGGATAGTGCTCAACTTTCAACCAATAGAAAATGATGCAGGAGCATTAACAATTAAGAGTTCTATTTAAATTAAAATTTTATTAGACGAAATTTTAGTTAATTTAGATCTCTGTTTAGGATAATTTTTATTTTAGGATTAAGTTTTATGATTACGTTTAACTAGTATTTTGCTAGAAATAAGAAATCTTATAGAATTAGGAGATCTAACCTATTTACATGCACCTAGGTAGCTGTCACAATGAATTCTATTTTTTTTATTTACTTATATAATGGTTTCTATTCAGAAATTCAAAACCTAAACCTTTATAGCGTTTGTTTCTCAACAATTTCAATTCTTTTTGTTCTCTAGCAATTCGTATCATCCCTACTCTTCATCACATTTGGATCTTACTATTTGTCTCAAAGCTTGCTGACTGAAAGGTGTGGAAAAAAAAGGGGACAAGGAATTTTTTTGCAAATTTCCTGCAAAAGTTCATTTATAAATGATTAGGTAAGCGTCTCTTAGTAGAGTTTTTTATGGATGATTTTTGAACAGGATGTGCTCTGTTTGACTTCACTTGTAATTATAAGAAATTATACAAAAGGAAGTGTAATGAATTGACCTTAAATACTTCTTTCTGGCGAGAACTAAGTTGTTTTAAATATATGCTCTCTTTTTTTTAGCGGTATGTGTGTGCAAAATCGGTTTCAACTTAGCCATTTAGCTAGCAATTTTTTTTTTTTTTTTTAGAAATAGACAGCTTGATGCTGGAGACTATTTTATTACAATATTATCGGCTTTCCTTTCATTTTTTTTTTTTTTTATTCTTGAGGTGTTGGCTTTGTTGATGCTCTGAGTCTTTTTTAGGTACATGGTCTCATTCATTTGTGTAATGTGGGCATGTTCTTATTTAAGTTAATTATCATGTTTATTTTTCTTTTCTCTTAAATTATTTATTTTATAGGCCATGTCGTTAGGCATTTTTAGCAGTATGCATATGAACTATAGTTTTGTGATGTGTCTTGGTCGTTTAAATACTCCGTTACATGGGCTTGGCACTTTAGGGTGTCTTACCCGTATTGACACGACATGGGTATAGGCATGAAATATGTGTTGGACGTGGCCCTCCATTTTGGGACTTGTGCCAATGGCAAGCACAGCGACCACTGCCTGATTCTTCTTTGTTGGGTTTTAAAGTGAGATTAGAAAAAAGATAGACAAGGAGTTTAGGTGTTGGGGGGTGGTTGACGAAGAAAAGAAAGGAAGAAGAAAAATATTTATAATTTTTCAAAGTAAATGATCTTTATCAAACAATTGCTTTAATATTAATAAGACTTCAGTATATAATTTTTTAGATATATTATTTAATTATAATAAACAATTAAAGACGTTAATGGGTTTGAGCTGTATTTTTTCTTATTTTTTTGCTGAAGTTAGAATTTATTTTAACTCAATTTTCAACATCTAATTTACTATTAAAAACTATTAAAAATTTATTTTTATATTAATATTTATATTTTTATAATTAAATTTAAATAAAAAATTTTTAACATAGTAATGATTTGAGTTAGGTCGATTTTAATATAAAAATGTATACTCAAAATTATTTTTTTGAAAAAGGAGTTTTAATTTTTTATTGACAATAAATATCGTATCATAACTTTTATCTCATAAAGTTAAAAAATTTTTAGTAATTAACTAATAATTCGAATTAGGTTGATTTAATAAAGAATTCATATTTAAAGTTGAACTTATGGAAATAATTATATACATAAACTTAAAGTATTTAATAATTTTTTAATATTTATAACTTGTGGAAACCTAAAATATTTAATACGCTTGTTTCAAAATTTATAAGACATGTATTTTAATCTTTCGCTTTAATCTTTAGCTTTAGCCCTAAACCCCAAACTTAAAGTATTTAATCTTAGGTATTTTAAAAAGGTATTTAGGTTCAGATAGTGTTTATTTCATAAAATGCATTAAAGTGTTAAGTATCTTTGTTGTAACGGAGTATTCACCCATAACAACTTAATATTTGTTGGGAATGGATACTTAAGCAGTCTGAGAAGATATCAAGCTAATATATTGTGATAGGGTATGTACGCTTTCTAAGGTTGTGTTTAAGCTAACATAGTGGGATTGTGTATTTAGGCATTTTGAGATGGTATTATGTCTATTATAGGGCATATTCTATAAAAATGCTTTAGAGTGTCAAAGTTTTTTTGTGATAACTGAGTACCTACTCGTAATAGCGAAATACTAATTTGGAATGGGTTTTTAAGCATTCTAAGAATGTATTTAGGCTATTATATTGGGAGTAGGTATTTAGACATTCGTATTCATGCTAATATAATGCATACTTCGAAGAAATGTATTAGAGTGAAAAGTATCTTTGCATTAACTGAATAGCCACTCCTAACAACCAAATACCTATTGAGAATGGGTATATATAAATTGTTAGAGACATTCTGAGAGGGTATTTAGTCTAATATAATAAAAGTGGGTATTTATGCATTTAAGTATTTAAGCATTCTAAGAAGGTATTCTAGCTAATACAAGAAAGCTTAACAAAGGAATACAAGAATGATAGGGAGTATAAGCTTAGAATAATGATAAACTACTTGAAAGCTTGAAAGCGATGAAAAATATAACTTTATGAAAAAAATAAGTTTGATTTTTCTTTTTCAGTGTCTCGTACTTTTGGAACTGTTGGAGGGTACCTTTTATAGATTAGGAATAATTTATGGCCTTTGGGAAGTGATTGCTTGAAAATTGTTTCTTTTGTTCATTTCCATGTTGAAGTATCGATATCAGTATTGATACATCTCTTTATGAACTTTGAAAATTTTGACTGTTAAAAGGTTGGATATCGATACTTTAATTTTAATCAGTATTTCATAAGTGAAGTATTGATACTTTTAATTGAAGTATCGATACTTTTTCACCTTTCAAAAACCACTAGCTACGAGAAATCAGTTATCGATACTATATAGATACTTTCCTTAAGAAGTTTTAACACCATATGGAAACTTCCCTTATGTTTTGTTAAAAGTTGTTTTCTAGGCATTTCAAAGTAAGTTCAATTTTTTTCAAAATATTTTAAACATAAGTATATATTTAAGAACATATAATTTTTATATCCAAAATTAATTAAACTAAGTTTTTTTTATATCAAAACCCAAGATAATATAGCTAACATTCTTCGAAATGATAATTAAAACGTTGTTTGGCTAAAGCTACACTTGCATCATCTGATAAGGGTACACAAGGAAATTGAACAGCAAATTCAGCCCTCGCATGACTATTTGGTAAAGAGGTCATTGCTTTTTGAACCTATTTAAATAGAGCACCATTAAATCTACAATCATCGTTTGAATTGCAACCTTCCCTTTGGTAATTCTCCTCTGTCGTACTCTAGTGTCACTTAACTTTCTAAGTCCTAGTCTTTTTTGTTGTCATTTAGGCTGGACACAACTAAAGCATGCCTTAAAACATCAAATTGAAAATTGTTTCCACCTTTCAACTATAACATGCTAACACGAGCAAATAACAAAAGCAGAATCATTCCAAAAATGTGGGTGAAAAATCTACCAATTATAATGGTAGAGCTTGCAAAAGGCCTATTTAATAGAAAGCTTAGCTATGCCATCATACTCTATAAAGACATACGGGCTTGGTAGAAGCCTTAGGAATATGAAACTTATTGACACCCACTTTTTTGTAAACAATGTAGTCCCCATAACGCAGCGTGAAGCGATTAACCTTATAGCAAAAGACACCTTCTTTATTCTCTTTATCGTCTTTGAGCTTTTGCAAACCCTTTCGCTGCTAATATATTGCCATTTAAA
>JBBYHM010388225.1:0-10012 GCA_038381775.1 Adansonia rubrostipa | reverse complement strand
CTTGTTTGTCACTTCTTTGCTAACAAAAGCGAGGGATGGATTTGGTGAGTTTGTTCAAGTATAAATAATTATTTTATAAAATGAGTCAGGTATGAGTAGAATTTTTACATGTATCTCGAGTTGAACCAGATCTAAACATATGCATTCTTCGTTAATACAGCTCTAGGCTTGACCGGAACTCAATCAACATGTATAAAGTAGACATAAGCATATCATAATTACAAGATATAAATACGACATAAAAAAATAATTATAACGTGATAAAAAATATGATATTATAAAAAATAATAAAAATAAAAATAAATATATAAATATTAATATAAAATAAATAATTTATCTATTAAAATTTTTTTCAATGTAAAATAATTATTTTAAATATAAATTATGATAAAATATATAAATATGACTTTTATATATAACACCAATTGCCTGATCTAGTACAGTATAGAATGTCCAAGTGGAACATATTCAGACCAAAAAGATCCGTTATTTACGGGACTGCCATTTTCATATTATCTGGAATCTGCTACGAAAGAGCGAACGGAATCAGATTTTCAAATCAAAACCCCCGTTGCTGACTCACTCTCTTTCTCTCTCCTTAGCTCCCAAGTAAAGCATTTTTCCCCCCTTCATTTTCCACCACTTTCTCGGCCACTTTCCGGGGGAAAAAAATCCAGATCAGGTAAAACATTCGCCTTCAATTTCGTCCATATCCTCGTCTTTCTTTTCTTCTATCGTAGAAAAGAAATTCAACCAAAAAAAAAAGTATACTTACATGCTTTTTTTCTTTACTTTTCTTACTCCGAAAATATAGGAAAATAAGAATAAATGAGTCACACTCTGTTTTTTTTTTTTTTTTTTTTCGAATTTTTATGATATTTTGGAATTTCAACTTTGTTAGATGATACTCTCCCCTTCAGCTGATTTTTTTATTATAATTATTTTGAAGTTTTTCTTTTCTTTTCTTTTCTTTTTTTCTGAGCAACCAAATAGGGTTCGTGAGAAAACGTTGCGTTATTTCTTCCTTTTTTTTTTTTTTTTGGTTCTTTTAAAAATGTTACTCTTGGTGTGTTTCTGGTTTATTTGTTTTATGTTCTTACTTCTATATATGCTTTTTATTTGCTTTTATTGATGTTTGAAATTTATAATATATGATAATTAGTTAAAGCAAGAAATTTCATTTGTTAAGTGAAATTGAATGATTCAAAATTAATTTGTAAGCTGTTTTAACAGGTCGAAAACGGATGGCAAATGAGGAAGATGAGAGTTTTTATCGTAGCCTTTCAAGGAAAGAGCTTCAAAGTTTGTGTAAGAAATATGGTTTACCTGCTAATAGGTCGAGTTCTGATATGGCTAAATCACTGGCCCCTTATCTAGAGGTAATATTGAGCTATTGTTTCCGTTGGTAACTAAGAGTTAAGAATCTGAAATATGGGTTAAGATCCCCTCCATTACTTTTTTGTCCTTTTTTTTCAATACATTTATCAATACTATTTATATCTGTAGGACCTACTTATGAATTGTCAAACATATTTATAAATGGTGATTAAAGTTGTATTGGATAGTAATGGATGGAGAAATAATGAAGGGGATCTCAACCCTTGAAGCATATCATGCTGCTTTTCACCATTATGTAGCTGTTAGAAATGTCAAGTATACTAGTTTTTTAGCTTCCTTCTGTTATATTTTTTTACCTTGGTATGTTGGATTTGAGCTGATAATTGTATGTTGGCGTATTTATGTTGGCATATTTTATTTATAAGAGTAGTTAATAAGATATAGTTTTAGAACTTTTTTAATTTGGCGGTGGGGGGGGGGGCGGAATGGGGAAGGAATCCTCGAGTTTCAAGCTAGAAAACAAGCAATGGATCCTAACAAAAAAAGAGGAAAAGATGATAGGTAAAAAGGGGCAAAAATAAAAAGAGTTTGTAAGAATTTAGAAGGGAGATATGCTATAGCATTTTGAATGCTACGGTTATTATTTTTCGCCTTTCGTTTTGTTTTTATATATTAATAATGAAAAAAATTGTAGGATCGATGTTCGCACAATTTTTCAAAAAAGCTAAAAACTAAGATAAATATGATGCTAGCAGCATGGCAAAATATTCGTGCATGCATATGCATGCATATATGTGTGTGTGTATATACATATATATATATATATGTATGTATATTATATTATATTGTATTCATACTCATACATGCATATGTATGTATCCACACACACACACACACACAGATGTACATATACACACAATAACGATGTTTTGACTGTGCCTATTCATCTCATGTTAAAGGCATGTGTCCATGGAGTTGATACTTCTGTGCAATATCACGTATGAGGTTTCCTTGTATTTTCTTCGCCCCAGCTGGGCATTTTCTGGATTATCATATTTAGTAATCTGCACCTAGAGTTTACTAGATTTTCTTACAATTGCAAACTTGGATGTAGGTTGTGATGGCTACCACATACTTAACAGGCTTTGATATTTCTTTATTGTTTGCATGGTTCTTATTTGTCAAAAGCTATTTCATTTTCTTAAATTTGAAGATCATGTATAACCCATTATAAAATACCTTGGCAAAAAGATGCAGAACCAAAGATTGGGCTCAATGACCAAAGGGGAAAGATTATATGGAATTCAAGAGGCTGGACTTCCTTTCAGGAATGCTGGAAAAGGTATACACTGCTTACTGTGCGCCGAATAATTTTATGTCATCGTTAAACTTCTCAGTTAATTTAGTTCTATGATTTCCTTACAATAATTGATGCATCATTGCATGAATAATATTTTGCTGCTCCTGCAGATTGCTATGGACTTATCTCTTGTCCCATAGACAGGTGTAATGAAGGGAATAATTCTCAACCTGTTAAATTTAATGCATTGGGTTGTTGCACAGGGAATAAATTTTATGATAAGGTTCGTTTCTATTATTGGCTGTTAATGTTTTCGTGTGGTTATTTTTTACTTCTGATGCAGCCTGATACATCCCACATGATTTTTCTCTTCCTCTTCCCCATCTCTTGTTCTCTCATCTGGAATGTGTTAGGTTAATGGAGTTGTTCCAGATGAAAGATATATAGATCTAGATTTCTTGGTAGGACCTCCTCCCCCAACACCACTACCAAAAATGGTAAAAGAAGCCACAATGGTGCACTATGAACTTTACTGAATGTCACCTTTTTCATTTAGTCTATGGAAGATGAAGATTAACTAGTGGGCAGTTTTACTTAGTATTCTTGTAGAAAGATGCAGATACTTTTACCTTCAATGATCAACTGTTTGCTATCAAGAACTAAAGACTTTTTTCTAATGATATGTCAATCCAGGATGGCTATGGTGGTGGCTCTATTTTTTTCCAGCAAACACCACATTCTCAGTTTGTTAGTCAGTATGATGACAATGGTTTTAAGAATAAGGAGTTCCCAACAATTTGCTTCAATAGAAGTTGTTTGGATCTCACAAGAGATGGCAGGATGAACAATACGCTCCAAATTGAACACAAGGACATAAATTTTGGTGCATGTTCTAATGAGACTGCCTGTCCTTCCTGCTTAAATACTCCAACGGTTGCTCCATCTTCTTTTCAGTTTCATGTCAGTTCAGAAGAGGGTATTAACCTTTATGTTGATTTAAATTCAAACCCATCAGAGTGGGTTGAGAAATTAAAAAGTAAGGTTTCCATATGTCAGAACATCTCGCATAACAAGTCTCAGACTTTCTATAATGAGCTTGGGCTCTTTGGGGAAAGTAGTAAACAGATGAAGAGTTCTTTTCAGTTGAATGTAGATGCTGGAAAAATAAAGGATGGTCATATTCACTCTGGACTACCCCCAAGTTTGATCATAGAAGAAAATAATACACCGCAGCTTGATCAACTGGACGGAGATGATGTATCCTTGGGCTCAACCTTAATGATACCATGTTCCAGAGCTGTAGATGTGTCAGAGCATTTAGAAGGAGATCAAGAACTGACCTTATCTAAAGCTCATCCTGATTCTAAGGAGCTAATAATTTCTAATGGTGTTTCCTCTGCTGAACATGGGCATTTGATAACTTCTGATTCAAACATTAATTCTTCTAGGGAGAACTTAGCGTGTGATGCCGTAGTAAATATATCAGATGGTCCACTAAATCATCTCACAACAGAACATCAGAATTCTAAGCTTGAAAATGAAACATGTGAGAATTCTACCCTGCAAAATGGTTGTAATCCTATGAGTCCTGGTGGATTAATTCCTGGATGCTTGCCAAATGGTTCACTTAAGATAACAGTGCCCAAAGATGTGGTTAACTGGAAAGATGCATCACATTCGCATTGTGAAAATGGTGAATTTGTGGATTTGGTTGATCCAAGGCACAATATTTATGCAGAACAAGGTGGACTAGTAGGCTCAACTGAGCTTGATCAAGAGACATTTAGGAACCGGCTGCCTACTTTAGTTGAAGAACAGGTAATAGTTCACCCCTTCTAGCTTCCAGCTGTAATAATACTACAAGTGTCAAAATTGACTAGTTCTTTATTATTTTGAGAAATATTGTTCAACGTATCGTTTTTGACATTTTAATTTGTAGATTGCTATGTCATTCGGCCATTATTTTAGGACTATCTAATCCTTAGTGGGCTGATCTTATGGGTAAAAATATCTTCGTTTCTTATCTGTCTCCTTTATATTAATTTTTTTCTTCCCTTCCACTCCTTGCAATCCCACAGCCTGAATAAAACAATTGATTGACAAAATGGGAATTATCAAGTTTGGCTTATTAGCTAGATGATAATCTGAACAATTGAGTTTAGTAAGTTATTATTATTATTTTGGGTGGTGAAGGGAGATGGGCTTAGAGATCTAAATACATATCTGTTTTCTCTCAGTATACTCAAGTAAACAACTAAAATTTTACTGTATGAAACTGCTTGCAGGATAGGAGCAAAATTACTAACTGGGGAGAGAGTTTGGAGTAACTATCCTTCTTAATTTAATTATATGCTATGGAATACTTATTTTATGTATTGATTTGATTGCATAATTGCCCTTTCCAGATGCTCACAAGATGAGTTATTCAAAAATTGTGGAGGGCTTGATAATGTTGAATGCAATGGACTTGGCAAAAAGAGAGCATATATAGATGGTGATCAAAATGATTGTACCATGCTTGATACCAAGGTTTTAAGAAGCACGAAGCATCCGATTAACGAGATCCTTCCCAGAAGATCCACGCGGCTGGTTCCCAAGGTTTTTTCTTTTATGCTTTGCTTTGTCTTTGCAATTAATTGTAGCATTTGCCACCCTAGTGAAATAAAACCGTAGATACTGGTTAGAATCTCCCCCAACTCCCACCCCTATATGACACTAGGAACCATTAATTTGTTAAGTGAGAAAAGGTTTGTTCTGTTGGTTCTTGGTTTAACATGCAAGCAAATCAAAAGTTAGGCTAAAGATAGCGAGACATTTATGCAATTAGGTATACGTGTTTATGTTTATGCAACTAGCTTGCTGCTATGTTGCTTTGACTCTTTATTTTTCTTAAAGTGCCTGTATTCGACATCTGTATCTAACAAATTTTCAGACATGGGTATGAAAATATGACCCTCTAAGACCCTCCAAATACATTGGCAAAACTTATAAAAAATTGAATATGCCTGTGTCAAACATGTCCGTATCTGATATTCACAATGAGTTTGTGTAACATTGGTTTGCTGTACCTTCAATCATTTGTGTGGGAGAGAGATGGTGAGTGGTTTTACCTAAGTAAAACACACCCAATATCCCCTATAATAACTTGTCTTTTTCTGATTCAAGGCCTTCAACCTCCAACTTTGTTCTCATATTGGGGTTTGACGACTTTTTCCCCATACCTGGGAACGAGTGTGAGATGCATTGTTTTATATGCAGAGTATGTGTTAAAATTTTGTCATTCGTTAGCATATGCATATCTGGTGAATTTATTATTATAGTTATTTGATCGCATCATACTTGAATGCGTCTTCATAAAGATAATACCAAATTTGACATGCAGGATTTCCATTTAAACTGATTTTGGACCTTATTTCAATTTAAGCTTCGGGTTAAGAATTTGGACTTCTAAACAAATTACACTATGTTTCTCTGGCTCTTTATTTTTTTTGAAGTACCTTGCATATCCAAGTATGGGTGGGGGGACCCTCTAAATACATGAAAATCTTGGAAAAAATTGAAAATATTCATATCCAATGCATATCTGTGTCTGACGCTTATACCAAAGTCCGAGTAACATAGCAATAACAAGTTTAACTTTAGAATGAGCTCTTTTAGAAAGTTTTTTCTTTCTTTTTTTTCTTTTGTGCTGGTGACCGGCAAAACTTGTGATATGTTTGTTACTATATACTCAAATCAAATTAAATTCCTGAAGCACGTTAGAAAGTATCGGGTATTTTATTTGGCAGCTATCTTAGACTATGCTGTGGCGAACTTGAAAGTTGCCGGGGTCTTTGTTTTAGCTTTTCTTACCATTTTGTGTAATTATATGTTTAAATTTATTCTTTTTTCTGCAGTGAGTTTACGAAGTCTGTGCCAGGTTCGAAGTATCAGTATTTGGTTCGAAGTATCACAAAGCCAATTATTGTCTAAAGTATGAAGTGCCTTCTTTTAGTATTCATATACGACACATATTTGCATATGATTATAGGAACGATCTTCCAACTATATGAAAAAACTTAAAAAAATTGAACTTACTTATATCCAATGCCTCCCAGTTTGGGTAACAATGTTTTGACTGTTTGCTCCGACTTTCTATTTTTCTTGAAGTAATATGTCAAACATCTATATCTAGCGCACACTTGAACATGATTATGAGGTTATTACCCTCAAGAACCCTCCAAATGCATGAAAAGGAAAAAATTAAATATATTTGTATCAGATACATATTCATATCTGATATTCATAGAGTCCAAGTAAAGTAACATAATTACTGCCTATTTGGAGTCAACATAAAGATTCAGGCTTAAGTATCTAACTTCTACTTTGATCTCAGTTGTCAAAATATCTTAACGCAACATCCTCTTATTCATGATGTCTCAATTGCTTGCAGGTTGCTTCATTCTTTGTAGAAGAGTCGGTTTTTCTCACAGACATAATAATAAAGTGACAAAAGGTATCATTCAAGTTATTTGGTGCCCTTACTAATTTTTGTTGTCTTAACAGCAATTTTCAAAGCAAATCCATAATTTTTGAAAATTCATACTTAAATAAAGATTATTTGTTGCTTCTAACGTCGATGTTGTTGTTGTAGCTAAATTTTATGTTACTGGGACTTTTCTATCTTAGGTATCTGTTTGATGTATTGGGATATTGGTTATGGGAATATATTTTTTTAAATATTTGAAAAAATTAGAAAAAAATTGAGCATGTCAATATCCATACTTGTCTATGGGTTAGGTAACCCGACTGGCTCATATTGGACTGGGCTTACGTAGGAGTTTTGCTAATTCGGGCTAGTCTAACTAGAATAGCTATTTAAGTAATAAAAAAATTTATTTAAATTCAATTATAAATATTAATATAACAATATTTTTATATTATTTTGAATTGTGAATTAAGCTTTCAGGTTAGCTTAACCTAAGCTAGGGTAAGAGCATAAAAATTTTTCGGACTGTGGTTTGACCCATAAACATGTGTATTTATATTGGATATATATTATATTCAATTTTCACCCGAATTTGAGTATTATAAGATAAGTTTATTGCTCATGTTTAACCAGTCAAACATGTATTAAAAAAATATAATATTCTTAATTAATGTGTTATAATGAATTGAATTAAAATTTTACGAACATGATAAATACAAGTATTTTGTTAGATCCAATGCTCAATATTTTAAGATATTAATTGTGTAATAAATTATAAATAAATATAAAATCAATTAATTTTATATTGGTATAATGTGATCCCTTCTTTTAATAAATTCAAATGAGTTATACTGAAATTGTTTTTTAATTTGAAAAGGAGGAATTTATTTGCATCCTCATTTTATAAAATTAATTAATTTTATATGTTTTTATAATTTTACATATCATTAATATTTTGATAGATTGTATGATATAATAATATAATCATAACAAATATTAATAAAATTTTGAATCAACTTTATATATGAGTAATATTTTAATAGACTTATGATTTAATAATATAATCTTATTAAATATTAGTAAAATTTTGAATTAATTCGATACTTTAATTAAATGGCTCAAAAATATGGTTATTTTATTATTAATATTTTCAGTCATTCTAATATTTTTAATGAATATTGATGAAGAAATTACCTTAGTTAAATATTTGAATAGTTTTAGTCCTTGTTTGGTTTAGCTTTTTTTATCTTAAAAACTACCTAAAAGTAAAAGCTGGGTTAAATAAATTTTTTTAAAATGCACATAAAAGTGTCAGCTTATTTTTAACGAATAAAATGAAAGGAAAAAAGAACTTAAAAAAATTAAAAATAAGAATTTTTTTTAAAATAAATTAAATTTTTTATATAATTTTTATTTTAATCTAAAAAAATCCTCATCCATTAAAAAATAATCTAATATCTATAAAAAAAAACTTACAAAAATAAAACTACAAAACAATTGTAATTTAATTTTTAAAATTTTTTATTTTTTTATAAAAACTTCATAAAAACTTTTAAATAAAAATAAAGAAGGTGAAACAGGGACTTAAAGACAATGTTTTAGGTTTTTCGTTTTTTTTTTTTTAGGCTATTTTATCTTATCAGTTTAGAAAACTATGACTTAAGAAACGTAATAAACGTTTCCAGAATTAATGGAAAAATTGAGAAAAATTGATCAAATTTAGCACAAATTTTCATGCATTAGTATCCTCTCTTTGGACCAGCTGAAAATCATAAAAACTTGTGCTTTGGGGGGCTCAAGATTATTGTTTTAATTTTATTATATACAATATTTCACAAATTTCCATGTCTATTACCTTAAAAATTGGGTGTTCCATATCTACATGGGAATGATTCCTAATTTCCAATAATAAAAGTGATATTGTGATTATCAATTATTTAAAAAGAAAAGATTTATTAATATAAAATTAAATTAATTTTATATTTTTATAACTTTTATACTATTTATTTGTTCATTCGATTTTCGTATTTCGTATTTTATTTATATAAATAATGCAATTGAGTTATAAATAGATTAAAAGTGTCTTTTTTTTTTTATGTAAAAAATTTATGCAGTTAAAAATCTATTAAAAAATACAGTATTTCGATCAATAAAATAAAAGTATTGAATCGGTTTAAAATTTTATGTGCCTATTGAGTATGATTATATTATTAAATCTAACTATTAGTTCATTAAAATATTAAAAGTACGTAAATTTAATTAATTTTATATTTTTAATAATCATATAATCTGATGATAGAGTACTAAATTTATAATTTTAATGACCAATATAAAATCCTGGCAATCCTAATTGTAAAATAAAAAAAAATTATTTTATACTAATGTAAATATATTCTTTTTCCTTATTTACGTTGAACAAAGAACCAGTTTTGGGGGAATATTTAGTTTACTAAGCATGATAATGTAAACTTTGTATCCTCTTTTCTTGTTAGAAAGAGGTAAATATCATTAGTAAGGAAAAAATATCGTATATATCTTTAATAAAATTTTTAGATTTTATAAACATGATTAATACGTAAAACATAATCATTAGAATATATTTAAAACATAATTTTTTAAAAAATTATATAACCATTTAATTTCTTATGAAATTACAAAACTTTTTTATAAAAAATATAAAAATGATTTCATTAATAATAATAATAATAATAATAATAATAATAATAAATAATGTATAAAGTAGAACCAAGGTAACATCTTACGTATGGTCCCTGTCCTATTAAGTCAATTCCTTATAAATATGGCACATGGTTGGGTTGGTACTTATCCCTATTTTCTCTTATTTAGCCATTTTGGGTCACTTCAAGTAATAAATCTTTTCTCTGAAAATTTATTTATTTTTTCCA
>JBBYHM010388204.1:0-14945 GCA_038381775.1 Adansonia rubrostipa | reverse complement strand
TGCTCGCATTGCAGACTTCTGAAAAGGATCTTTTCTCATTACAATTTTTCTCTAATATTTTATGCAGAATGAGCTCAAATACGGAGAAGAATCCTAAGTGTCCCCTAGGTTCCCATCGCAGCGCCGCATTCCCAAACTGCGACACCATTGAACAATTTAGGTGCCCTTCGTTCTTCCAATCCGTTCTCATCGGTAATGGCTGGTCATGGAGTTCGATCTAGTGATAACGACGGTAAGAATTTGGTTTTCTCAAATGCCCTCTCAAGCCATGTTCGTCGGAGCCCTTAGCACTACCACTCGGCGCAGGTTGGTCACAATTCAAACAATCTTCACCAACAAAATAGGGATGCCGATTCCCCCTCCTCTATTGACGCCATGGACATGCATGCTGATGGTCCTGGTTATTTTCCTCATTAAATGTATAAGGTAATTTATTGGATTTAGTGGTGTTTTTTTTTTCTTTTGGGTAGAAGTTCACTGTGTATTTAAAAATTTTGAAATTCTTTTTGTTTATAGGTATGTTTGTTTGGTGAAAAATAACTTTTGAAAAATATTTTTCATATTTTTAGTGTTTTTTTATGAAAAATAATTTAGTCAATGAAAAATTACATAAATAGAAAATAATGCTTTTTTTTTTGGAAAATGTTTTTTTTAAGCGAAAAATATATTTAGGAAAAAAGTTTCAAATGACATTATTTTTATATTAAAACTTAACTCGAACCAAATATTATTATGAATAAAAATATCTAATTTTTAATTTTTAATTTTAAAATATAAAATTATTTTAATAATGTAATTTTTAATATTTTATTTTGAATATTATTAAACATGCATCATTATATTGTAATAGTACAATATTATTTCTATAATAAATTATTAATATAATTTATTATTTTAATAAGAAATTGTAACATTAAAAATATTTTAAATTTAAAATAGTATTTTAATTTTTGGTTAAAAATGTTTTTATATGACTATTTTAATTAAAATTTATATAAATTATATTTATAATTATTTAATAATGAATTTTTAATATAAAAATTAATATTTTAATATAGAAATAAAAATTTTATAATTATTATTATATCTTAAACATTTTAAAATATTTAATTATTTTTTTAATAATTATTATATCATTTTAATATATTTTATGTGAGTTGAATTTTATTTTTAAATTTCAAATTTATTTCAAGATAAAAATTAAATTATATGCGCACATTCATTAAACTCATTTCCGAAGTAAAAAAAATAAATTCAATTTTCGTATTTGATTTTAAATTCAACTATTTATGTTCAAGTTCAACTTGAGTTTTTTCAAGTTTAATTAAAAATAACAAAAGTTAAACTAGGCTCATAAGCTCGAGTAAACATTGCAATATTCAAACATAATTCACTCAATAACTTAAATTGTTCATGCTCAACTCTAATCGAGTAAAATTTCAAGCAACTTCTGAGCAAAAGTAACCGAGGCACCAAGGCTACTATCTACATTTCTTTAGCAAAGTTTATAAAAAAAAAATTACAAATATTAAAATTTAAATCTCAAACTCATCAAATGATATTTTTTAAAAATAATTTGCATAAACTAATTAAATGAAACTTCGCATTTACTCTAAACTCTAGAACATAAGTTGCAATTAATAATGCTTTTCTATTGCTCAACTTTCACCAGCCAGCACCCAAACATTTTTAGCACGGTCAGTGTCTCAAAAAGAAATTAGCAAATATGTACCAAAAATTGTCTAAATTTTAGTTTCAGGTGTATCATCAATGTCCCTTGCTTCAGATTCCCAATGTTTCTAAACCTCATGAACAGAGCCAAACACAAATTTACAAGATAGCTGTTTATAAACCTAACAAGTTGAAAGTGTTTACACAATAATACTTTCTTTTTTCCAATTGTTACTAAACTGTGTTAACCAAACTCCAAGGTAAATGTTGAACACAAATATAATATCCAACGTGGATATGCTTAATTTTTTTTTTAAGATCATATTGCACCCTCATGGCCGAATATGTGTCGTAAACAAATATTTTAGAGAAAATGAAAGGCCAATAACATGGTTACGAACTTATTATGTGCTGTATATTCATATCTTGATGAGGAACCAACTAATTGACAATGCCACCGATGCTACTATCGTCTCCACTAATAATTTCGGGGGAAGAAGATAGGACCGAGATCAAAGGGTCCCAATGAGTCCGTCTGCATCAAACATTCCGAAGAAGAGAAAATTATAAATAAATAAACAAAATATGGTTAAAAACACAGTCCAAAAAAAGGAAAGAACTTGGATGACAAATCGAAGTACCCATTTGATGCCCGAGAGCCCCAGGCTGCTTTCATCCTTATATACTCGCGAGCAAAGTAGCAAGTCAGTGTCTGATTGTTGAGAAGCCAGGCCTTGTGATTGTGTATTGGCCTGCGAAAAGAAATTTTTCAAACATATGAAAATCTTGAAATGTCTGACGCATGGCATGACTCAAAACAACCTAATCGTAAATTACCAATAATGGAAATGAACAATCTTTTCCATCAAAACTATCTTTATGTTTCAAACCTTAAGAATCTATCAATCCATCATCGAAATAGTTGTTATAGCTGTCCGGTTATGTCTAAAAACTGAGTTAGAGATGTTTAATTACTAGACTTGATATAGCTTTTGGCAACAAAATCAAAAAAGCATGGTGGCTATTCTACTGCAAGAATAAGTTGTGTGAGACAGTTCTGTGATGTGATAATGGAAGGTGACTATTATAATAAAAATTTAGCAAACCTCCATTGGATTGGGATGTTTGAATGGCTTAGAACTGGTGTCCTGACTGCCAGCATGAGAATAAGCACTTCCACCAGAAGTTATTGCATCTTTGCCTAAAGAAGAAAACTTTTGAAACGGAAATGCATGGCATGTATCTTCAGCATCCAGGATTGAGGAATGTGAGTCCGGAGGTGGCAGCCCTGGATTTTGAGGGGGATTCATTTGACCGGCAAGAAAAGCATCAAATGAATCAGAGATTAATCGAGATGATTGCAAGGCTGCAGTTCCCCTGTCTGATTTTGGATCACAATTACTGAACCTCCCCTGCAATGATGCTTCTGACAGCAAGCCTCCTATGCTAATGTTAGTTAGACTGTCAGCCCATATTGCGAACGATTGACCAATGCTACTATCCGTCCTCACTCCCTTATCCTAACAGATGAAAAAAGAGCACTGTCAGAAAGGTAAATTACTTAACATGAAACTTACTCCAGCCTAGCCTATTTTTGGGAAAAAAGTTATAGTATTCTGCCAAGTTTAACATTATCAAATAACTTCTGATCCAACTTATCTCATGAACATGTAAAATTCTAATGATCAAAATAAATGGGGTAAATATAATAGGCAAAGTCCATATGAACATCTAATAATTGACATGCCCATGTCATTGTTGTAACTTGTAATCTGTAACCCTATTAAAAACTTGGTCCAAGCTTACTCACAATGCACTATTTCCAAACATAACATAGAAAAAGACATTTACATCACTAATTCTCTAGGTGTACTAAATTAAGCAAAAACAAGAAGAAAACAAGACATAGCACTGTACCGAAGAACCAACTGCTCCATTGGATGGCATCTTCTCAGAAGCAACTACATTTGCTTCTCCACTAATAATGATTGGTTTTTCAGACTCTTCACTTGTTACCTCAGTTTTTTCTCCACTTCCATATCCGGTCTGCATGCGAGTATTCCAACCTTTTTCTTCACCTTCAAGTTTTGGGGAGGTTTTGAAGGGAGCTGATGTAGGAGGCTGTCCCAGGGCATTTGTTTCAGGACCAGATATCCACCCATACCTTCAATGCAGAATTCAGTCACGAATTGCAAACAAACTTACAGGATCCCGCAAACTTAAAGTATAAAAGGAGCCCAAAAATGAAGAATAACAAAAGTAATAAGGTATTAGACCTTAAGCGAAAAACAGTTGGGCTTCCAATTATTGCATAGACATCTCCGGCACTGATGCAATTATCATTTCTCGTCCATCTGTAACTGACCAGATTTTCTACTACATTATATGGGGAAAGCATGGCCTCCCCAACGGCAACACTTGAACTTCCCCACTTGCTATCAAGGTGCTTAAGTACAGAAGATATCTTCTTCCCAGCACTTAAAGTCAGTTCCAAGTATGGATTAAATCCATCCTAGAGAAAAAAGAAAATAGTTAATCCTCAGCGTATGCAAGTGTTATAAAGAACTTCTAAACTGTTTAAAATGTTTTTTGTTCATAAAGTTTTACCTTTTCTAACCCTAGACAAGTGCTTTCATTTATTGGAAAGAGCTGCAACTTGATCTTACTGGAAGGATGGAGTATTTCTCCTGAATTAAGGTGATGGGCAGGTAACTTCATAATTTCTTCCACAAAATTTGTAGTTCTAGTTCCGAACCTCGAAGATAACGTTTCACCCAAGCCAGAAAGTGATGAGTGCTCATTTTTCTCAATTTTTCCTAAAATTAGAAGATGAAAAGCCTAAAGTTAAAGTCACAATTCAATTACGCTAAGTTATGAAATTCATACTTTATAGAAACAAACTTCTATGTCAAACCAGTACAAAACATAGATCTAATGTCCTGCCTGTTGCTTTGTGAAACTTCCGCGAAACATTTTTCTTTCTAGATTGCTCAACTCCGTTACAATCTTGGCTCACATCAATCTCAGAATGTGGATCCAAGGCCTTTACCCTTCTCTTTCTGTTAGTTCCCATGTTATCAAAGTTCTCCTATCAACGAAATCAAATGAGATAAAATTGAAAAGTAAATTCAACCCAAAATATGCATCAAATTGCAGACAAAAGAAACCCTAGAAATCATCTTAAATTAATTTCTATGAGGCTCTGCCGCCAGTAGCTTTTAATTAAAATTAAGAACATAATTTTAACTCCCTAGAAATCAAGATTTGAAAAGAAAACTCTAAATTCCAACCCCAAACATTTATTCACCTTTTAGTCTTTGGTTTGATTCGAGCAATTAGTTTTTAGCAGTTTACAACCAATAAATAGAAGCAAAGAAAAGCAAAAATTGTGAATTGAAATTGAAAACCTCTATTTGTGAACTTAAAGTTAAAGCTATTCCGAACTGGATTCAATTGAATTGTCCGAGAGTCGAACCCTAATTTCTCAAATCAGGATTACAAGGGAAGAGATTAAGTGCAAAGAACTCAAGCAATTACCTGCAACAAGATCCTAATTAAAGAATAAAAAATTGAAATTACACAAATCATATGAATGTTTTGAGAGCAAAATCTTGTGAAATAAAATTGACCAGTTTGAAAGTAAATTTAACAATTAAAAATCCTTAATTTTCTAAAAAAAAAAAAAAAAAGAAGATTCGTTACCTGAATCGAATCAGAGGGCAGAGGAGAATGGGAAAGAGATAAATTTGAAAATCGTGAAAAAGTGTGGGCGGGAATTTGAAGATCTCCGGAAATTTTTTTAAAGGCGCGTTTGTTTGATGGAATACCGCTAAATGGTTTTATAGGAATGGGATAGGAGACCCCAGCCGAGCCGAGCCGAGCCGCCACTAGTTTGGAGGTAAAAACAAGGCATTTTTATTATAATAATATTAATTTCTCATTTATAATTTTAATTCGTTTTCATATTATTTATTAAAATAAAGTTTTTTTTTATTCTCAATGTACAAATAAGAAATAGCACATTACCTTTATACTTGAGAAATCGATATATCAAGTATTGATTTTTCAATAATTTTTTAAGCTTAAATTAAAATTGGAACTATTGAGAAATCGATATGCAATTAGCTGATTTCTATTCTCCCAAAAATAGTCCAATTAGCTGAAGATTTTGTCAAATCCCACCACTGAAAGTTTTAGGGTAAAAGGTTTAGGTTTTTATTTATGTTTGAAAGATGTGGCTAATGAATGTAAATTAGATTTTTTTTATATAAAATATATTGATAACACTAATGTACGAGAATCAAATTTTTTTCTGATATGAAATAAGTTGATAAGACTAATGAATGAGATCTTAAATTCTTTTTGATATAAAATAAGTTGATAAGACTAATGCATGAGAATCAGATTCTTTTTTATAAGAAATAAGTTGATAAGATTAATACATGAGAATCATATTTCTTCTAATATTAAATAAGTTGTTAAGACTAATGCATCAATTGTAAATGTCAGACTGCAAAGATTAGACTAATGCATGAGACAAATTTAGACATTTGGAATAGGAAAAAATTTTGTTGACTATGTTGCATTATAAATATTACTTCATCATTATCGTTTTCATTGTCATTTTTGTTCTCAGTTGCCCTTGTTTTTTTTTTTCTGAGTTTAGTGATAGTCCTTTTTCATTCTCATTTTTGTTGCTCTCTGTTGTTAGGGTTCAGTTGGTAGTACATTATTTAAGGTTATTTCCATCTTAACAGCCAGTTACAGATAATTATTTCTATTTAAATATAGTAAATCATTTTTTAAATATTTATATTCAATAGTTATGCATTATAATGTAAATGATACTTGATGCTAATAGTATTTGTTGCAAGTTAAGTTGACAAAATAAGTAATAAACTTGTTGCATTTATTTATTTTAATGGAGAAATTGTTAACAGTGAAAAATGTATTACCTTTTAAAGTGATAATACTAAAACCATTAGTATTGATGAAAACATTATAGTAGAGGAATTGAAAGTCAACATTAAAACAAAAATCAAAGCTACAAGCAGAATCAGAATATTGGATATCAAGTATAAGCTTCCTATTTCCATGGGGAAAAGATTTATTTAATATAGGATGTTCCCACTTAAAAATAATGATGATTTAAGACTCATGTTTGATGTTCATCAGTAATTTTCTAATGTTAGTGTAATTGAGGTATATACTGACCTAGAGGATGTACATCATATATATCTACTATAGATGCATAAATATTATGACCATTTGAGAATCTTGAATGTTAACCTCCTCTAGATGCATAATTGGTGATGAATAATTTGTATGAATCTTTTTGTTTTTCATCTGTGTCACTAATATTTTCTAACATAGAAGATGCTGAGGCAAACAACTCCATGATGATAGACTTTCCAATGACAGGTGTTGAAATGAAAGGTGAAATGCCAAGTTCATTTACTGTTAACCCTAAACTATCATATAAAGCCCATGGTGTACGTTGGTGACTTCAGTGAACCTAAAGAGTATGCTGAATTTGATGATAGCGATGATAACAATGATCCTAACTCAGATGTCGGTGGTGATATCAATGCTTCTCATTTATCATCCATGGGTAGAGCTAGCGATCTTTTTTATCAATATGAGTCATCTCTCCATATGCGCACCCTCAATCTAGACATAATGCACATGGCAAAATTTCTAAAATATGCTCATACCTTAGGGTTTTGGACAAGTTAAAACCCATTTACTAGTGAGCTCTGTGTTAGGATGCAATTCGCAACAAAAAGGATATGGTTTCTGCTATAAAACACTACAACATCAAAAACTTTATAGATTACAGACTAGTAGAATCCTTCTGAGCAAATATCACGATCAATATATAATGTATGGCTTGGGGTGCAACTAGAGCATAAGGGAAACATTATTGAAGAAGAAACAAGTATGGGAGATTAAAAAAAATAATGGGCCTCATACTTGTACATTTAGGTAAATTTCACAAAATCACATGAAATTCGATTCTAGCATGATATGTTCATTCATGTTATCTTTGGTTCAAGCAAATTCGGCCATTTCTATTTTAGTTTTAGTTGCTGACATACGGAATAGGTATGGATACATGACCTCCAATAGGAACACATGGATAATAAAGCAGAAGGCAATTGTTTGACTATTTGGTGATTAGGATAAATTATACAATAATCTACCGCATACCAATATCATCGAATGGTGCAAGGTATGAGTATTTTCCATAGACCTTTTTGGACATTCAAGTCTTGCATTGAAGGCTTTCCTTTTCTTAAACTTGTTGTCCAAATAGATGGTACATTCTCATATGAAAAATACAAAGGAATATTATTGTTAGCTATGTAAGATGACAATCAAAACATAGTACTAGTTGCTTTTGCCATTGTAGAAGGTGAGACAAAGGAAGCATGGTCATTTTTTCTTTACAATTTGCATAGATATGTTATTACATAACCTGACATATGTTTGATTTCTAATTAATGTAAATTCATCAAATCTGTGATCATAGACTGAGGCAATGCATGGAACCTCCACATGCATAGTTTGTGTATTGCATTCAACATATTGCAGATAACTTTATGAAGAGGTTTAACAATAAAAAGTTGCATCGATAAGTTGTTAACATGGGTATGCAATCGCATTTATGGTTATTTACTCTCTCATAACCCTATCAATTTTCATTTTTATCTATAAGTTGTTAACAAGTCCATGAATTAACATCTTATTTTTCCAGTGTATGAGATGCGATGACCCCATTTTTAGTGGTACTACGAAAATCTTAGTACAAAGAATGCAAAAGTTGCCAATTAGATTAATAAGATCCTAAAGGAAAAGTGGGCTCAATAATATGATGAGGGAATGTGCTATGGAAATATGACAACAAAGCTAGCTAAATGTACAAATTTAATGTTGAAGAGGACTCGTCATCTTCCCATAATTGCTTTGGTCATATTTTAGATTAGTAAGACTATATAGGGTGATAAGCAACAAACAAATAACAATGATGGTAGCCGGCAGTCACAAATGCCATGCAAGAAAATTTAAAAAAAAAAAAAGCTAAATCCCACATAGTTCATGGGTCTATGTGAATAAATCAATCTTTTTTTGTTGAAAAGTTAAAAAACCCTCGGGAGGGAGTGTTACTTCAACATACAAAGTTAGTCTTAATGGGAGGTGGTATGACTGTAAGAAGTTTCAAGCACACAGGTACCCATGTTCACAGTTGTTTCTACTTGTGTTTTTGTCCATATAGATTGCATACTATATGTGGATAATGTTAATAGACTAGAGACTATAAACAATGTTTGACATGAGTTTCAACTTATTCGGAATAAAGCTATTGGCTGGAATATAATATTTCACAATTGTGCCCTAATCCAAAAATGAGAAAAGATTCCAAAGGTTAACAAAAATCAAGTCGAATTCATAATAAAATAGACCTTAAGGAGAGAGGCCAACCAAAGCATTGTGGATTATATCAGAATAAAGGCCATAGCTATAAAAAATGTCCTTATCAAGTTGGCATATCAAGGGAGAGTCCTCATCATTGATTATCAATTGTTATTTATGATTATATTAGTAAATGATGTGTACAGTTGTAAAATTTATCAGTTTTATTTTGATAATACAAATGTTATTTTTTAAATGAAATACAATCTAATTTTTTTTAATTTATCAGTTTCACGGGTGCTACCCGTGACCATTATATATATTTTTATTTGTAATATAAAAAAATTATTGAAAAATCAGCACTTGATGTGCCGATTTCCCAATTGTATAATTAGAAAACAAATTTTTTTTTTTTAACAATTAGTATTAAAAAACTTTATACTCATGTGCCGATTTCCCTAGTCTAAATGACAATTTCTCAGTACCCACCCAAAAAAGCTTATTTCAGTAAATAATATGAAAATAGTTTAAAGCCACAAATAAAAAACTTAATATTATTATAATAAAAAGCCTAACAAGCAATGTGCATATATAATATAGAGCAAAGTGTTTGATTCGTTCAATTTTTTAATTTAAAATTATAAAAACAAAATTAACTTAATTTACCTTTTTAAAAAATATATCATTAACTGTAAAGGAGTACAAGATGTGATTATGGAGTCAAAAGATATTCAAGGGATGTAAGGATGGATACCATAATGTTTGATTGGTTAGCTGAATACTAAAAACAGATTTAATCATGAAGCTTTCAAAAACACGATGAAAATGGTTTGGAAACTAGCCAAAAATGCCACTATTGATGAAGTAAGAGATAGTCTTTTCTTTTTTCTCTTTCAAAATAATGAAGATCGAGAGCATGTGATATAAATGAGACCTTGGAATTTTGATAATGATTACTTAGCCATTGGGAGCTTGAGAAAGATGATAAACTACCATCAGTAATGCTTAATCATGTATAATTCTGGGTCACATTTTTTATTTTCTATTTGCATCCATGAATGATGCTATAAGTAAAAGGATAGGGAAAAGGCCGGGAAGTGTTTGTATGGTAGATAAAATGGAGCAATGGAAGGGGCTAAGCAAATCTTTTCATGTCAAGGTTTCTATAGATGTTAATAAGCCTCTAACGTGCTCTTCTTTTCATTTTTGATAGCCAAAGTTCATTAGTCTACTTCAAATATGAACGACGTCTTACTTTTTACTACTGCTTGGAATAATGGGCTATAAGGAAAATGATTGCTTGACAGTTGAAAGGCAAAGAAGAGAGCGTGGTCAAATACAGTTAGAGTATGGACCATGGTGAAAGATGGCACCTCGTGAAAAAGAGGTTAAAATGAATACCTTCGATGAACACCACTGCTGCGAAAGGAGGCCAATAAGGCAAGACAGCCATAACCATGATAAACTCAAGTTTAGAAAAATGTGAATTATCTGAAGCTAATTTAGGAGAGTTAATGGCATTCAATGGAAATGATTTTTTGCATGAAAATCATGTAAAAAAGTCTTAGAATGTTATAGTATGGCACACGGATACCAAAAGTAAGAATGAAGAATCTGGGAATAGGTTCAACATAGAATCTTCGATTAATAAACCTGATGTGGGGGCAAAAAGGGCATGTGCAAATTAGGTCATTAAAGTGTTTGATGTGTTGGATTGAATTGTGAGTACAGCAGGTAGACCAAAGCGCCGTGGGCCTAGTTCACAAGCAAATCAGAATTCTATAAAACAGCAAGAAATAGTGGCTACTAAAAACCAAATGGGGCTATGGAGACGCAAGGTTAAAGACATCAAGATACATGAAGAAACAATGAATGTTGAAAACAAGCACACTCAACCAAGACAGAAAAAGCCTTTTATTGTGATGGATGGTCAGGAGGATATTGCTAGTGACATACAGCTGAAAATAAAAATGAAAGAGGAAGATGGTAACAAGTTTGATTTTTCTTTATAGGTGGAAATCACTAAGCAACCCTGCCAGCAACAATGAGTAAATTAATATGGAACTATCAAGGACTTGGGCATCCCTCAGCAGTTCGAGGCCTCACATATTAAGTGAGGAATTGAGGCCTAGTTTAGTTTTTTGATTGAAACTAGACTTTTTTCATATGAATGGGATCGAATTATAATCAGACTAGGTTAAAAGAATTGTTTTGTTATTGATTGTGATGGAAGAAAGAGGGGTTAGTGTTGCTTTGGATTAAGGATTTCAGGGTGGAGATTCGTAGCTTCTCTCATTATTATATTGATGCCGAGGTATTAATTCCTAAAAATAGTGAATAATGACGTTTTACTGGATTTTATAGTCATTGGAAAACTAGAAAAAGGAAAGAATCTTGAGACGTACTATGAAAGTTAGCAAGGCAGTCAAATGAAGACGAGATTGTAAGAGGTTATTTTAATGCAATATTATATGGAAATGAAAAGGTTGGTCGAAATACAAGACCAAAGTGGCAGACAAGGGAATTTAGGATGGCTGTGAATGATTGTAGACTTCATGACCTTGGATATTCAAGTAGTAAATACATTTGGGGTAATAATCAGGGAAATAAAAGGTTTATTGAAGAAAGGTTGGATTGAGTCCTCATTTCAACAAGATGGTGTAATAAGTTCCAAGCAACTTTTGTGACTCACTTAGTTGCTTTGAGATTTGATCACCTTCGTTTACTACTCAAGAATAATGATATACAAGTAAAAAAACAAGCAGGAAGAATTTAGATGTGAATCTTTGTGGTTAAGGGATCCGATGTGTTAACATTATTGAAAAAACATGGAATGAAAATGTGGATACTAGTAGTCCTATAAAAAGGTTCAGGCCAACATACTTTTATATGCGAATAGGCTGGCTAATTAGAACATAACTTGTTTTGGAAATTTACAGTTTCAAATTAGAGAAAAAAGTGAGAATTGAATAACTATAGTAAGACTGAAGGAACTTTCTCTCAATAGGTTGGCTTCATCAAAAAAGAACTTAATGACTTGTTTGTAAGGGAGGAAATATTATGGAAATAACATTCATGCAATGTATGATTAAAAGAAATGACCATTATATGTCTTTTTTTCAACAAATATTGACGCAATAAAATTTTGGGGATTGAAGACAGAGATGGAATATGGCAGGAAGATCATAATGAGATCAAAGCTATTGCAATATCTTATTTTCAAGTACATTTACTTTTAGTAGGCCAAATAACTTGGAAAAGGTTTTAGATGCAATGCCAGTAAATGTTACAGGAGCTATTAAAGAAGAACTCTTAAAGAAATTTGCGGCAAAGAAAGTTGATATAGCCTTGAAAGCTATGCCCTTACTAAAAGCCCTGAGCTTGGATGGAATGCAAGCATTGTTTTATCAAAAAAATTGGCATGCATTGAGAGAAGATGTGGTGGCAACTATACTATCTTTTCTAAATGGTGATGGAATATTAGAGATCATTAACCAAACACATATTGTAATGATCCCAAAAATTAAACAGCGAAGGAAAATGATTGATTGTAGGCCTATTGCATTTGCAATGTGCTTTAGAAACTGATTTGGAAAGTACTAGTCAACAAGCTTAAGTAGTGCCTATCAGAGATCATCTCTAATAATCAGAGTGCTTTTGTTCAAAGGAGATTAATCACAGATAATTTTCTAACAGCCTATGAGATACTTGACTCCATGAATAATAAGAGGTATGGAAAATAATATGTGATGGCAGTCAAGCTTCATATAAGTAAAGCTTATGATTGAGTGGAATAAGGTTTTTTGTGAAGAATGATGGACACACTGGGTTGTACGAAGCCTTGGATTAAGCTTGTAATGGATTATGTATCATCGATGACATATTCAGTTACTGTGAATAGGGATAACAGTGAAGTCTTCCAACCTAGCCATGCCGGCACTAAAGAGATCCCTTATCTCTTATCTGTTTCTGCTGGTAGCGAAAGGTCTTTTTACTTTGTTACACAAGGCGGAAGAATAGAATGAAATACATGTGTTTTAATTTGTAGGCATGGAACTAAGTATCACACTTGTTTTCTTGCTGATGATAGCCATTATTTCATTAAATTTTAGAAAAAAAAAAAAAAAAATATATATATATATATATATGATATTAAAGGTTATATTGCATGATTATGAGAAGACATTTGGTCAAGGTATTAATATTGAAAAATCAATAATTTTTCGACAAAAATGTGCAAGAAAATTTAAAAAACATATTAAAGCAAGCTCTAGGTATTCACAAGTCTATGATTAATGATTCGTACCTGGGTCTTCCATTACTCTATGGTTGAGCAAAGGGGTGGAATTTTAGCTCTAGAAAGAAAAAAGTAAGGAGAAAGGTTCAAGGGTAGAAAGAGAAGTTTCTCTCTAAAGTAGGTCGAGAGGTGTTAGTAAAAACAATGCCTTAGTCTATCCCTGTTTATGCAATGTCATGTTTCCTATTGCCAAACAACTTATTTAAGGAGATAAGAAGTCTAATTAGTCATTTTTGAATGGGTCAAAAGTATAACAGGAGAAAGCTACATTGACTTAGTTGGAATAAACTATGTGACTTTAAATATGCAGATGGAATAAGGTTTAGAGATTTCAATTCTTTCAACGTTGCGATGCTGGCTAAACAGGGATGCCGTCTTATGCAAAATGAGGATCTACTACTGTCTTGCCTATTTAAAGCGAAATATTTCCAAGAAGTAACTTTATGGAGGCACGTTAAGGACACAACCCATCCGACATGTAGAAAAGCGTTTGGGCAGCAAGGAAAGTGCTTGAGGAAGGGCTGGCTTAGAGGATTGGCAATGGTACTAATGGTTGTTAGGAATTGCAATGAGGTTTGTCAAAACTCAACCTCCTAACGCACTCTTGCAAGTACAAGTATGTGAGCTCTTGAATGCATTCAAAGGTGATAGGGAAGAAGATTTAATATGTCAGATATTTATGGTAGAAGATGTAGCTACTATTCTTAGTTCGTCTTTGAGTAGAGAACTAGCAAAAAAACAACCTTATATGGAAGGAAACATCTGATGGAGTGCAGGTAGTTCTATCTGGTTACAAAGTTTTATGGAAAATGAAAGAGGGAAATGAGACTCTAATTGGCCAATAAAGCAAAGGTGTTTGGAAAATGATTTGGCAACTGAATTTACAGCCATGAATTTAAATGTTTTTATGGAAAGCATGCCATCAAATTTTAGCAATAAGAAGCATTTTGATAGCTAGACACATTTGACTTGAAAAAAATTGTTGTTTGTGTGGAAATGGGCCAAAAACTATCCTACATGTTTTTTGCGATTATGATCAAGTGAAGAAGTTATGTGATCTAAACGTTGTTCATGCTACAACCAATGAGCTTGAAAGAGATCATTTTCTTGATTTGATGGTCAATACACTGCAGCAATTGGAATGACAGAATTTCGAATCTGGTGTGCAGTAGTTTGGGTGATCTATAATTCTTGAAACAGAGTAAAATTTTGCAAGAACAACTGAGATATTAATGCGACAAGCACTTTACAACTTAGTATTTGAAAAAATTTGATGAGATACAAAGGGTGGATCATAAAGCTACTAGCTCACATCCAAAATGGTGGTGTCCACCCCCTATTGATGTCTTTAAACTAAATGTTGATGCTTCTCAGTTGAGGGATAACTCGATGGCAGGTCTTGAAGCCATTCTTTATGATTACAGAGGTCAACTAATAGGTGGAATGGCTAGAAAGAGGAGACCTCTGTACTCAAATCTTTGTCTTGGAGCTTATGGTAGTCAAAGAAAGAGTGATTTTTGCACAAACTTCTGGTTTGTTTGACTTGATTATTGAAACAAATTCT
>JBBYHM010388193.1:4664-14947 GCA_038381775.1 Adansonia rubrostipa | reverse complement strand
TTGAATTTAAATTTTAATATTTTTATTTTTATTTAAAATAATAATTTTAAATTAAAAAATATATTTTTATTTAAATTTAATTATAAAATATATAAATATTAATAAAAATATTTTTTAATATAATAAATAATAATTTAAAATTAAATAAATAAATATAAACATATATAATATAAATTTAAACTTAAAATTTAAAAAAATTCAAACTACAGACCTTCCTGATCTATCCATGCTTAGGAGTCAGGTCTAGCTTCCACTCCGCTCACCCTCTCAAAATAAATAAATAAATAAAATTTATCTTTGGTTAACTACTAACCGTCTTGCTTAGTTACTTAACCATCTCTGTTTATACCCCGAAAACAAAAAAAATAATTCGTAACTGAAGAAAACAAATTTAAAAATTTCTCTGTTGTTTCCTGCTACAAAGAGAGAAGTAAAAGCGAAAGCTCTAGTGAACTCGACCACAATGGAGAAAAGAGGAAAGGATCGTCGACGAAGATTTCGATGGCTTTGAAAACGAAAACAAACAAAGAAAATGATTATCGTTCAAAAAACGATTCGTTTCGTCATTGATGAAACATGCATTGCCAGCATTGGAGGTGAAGCGAAGAATTCGGCATTGATTTCGAGATCCGGAGTAAAAAACATTGTTTTAAGACGAAAAATGAATTTTCTTTCCTCGTCTTAATTCTTATTTTTTTAAAAAAAAATTTTAATTTTGATTTGAAAAAAAAAAAGAAAAAGAAATCGAGTAAAGAGTTAATAGAAATGGAGTCTCGGATGGATAATTACGAGATCATGGAACAGATCGGCCGTGGAGCTTTCGGTGCTGCCATTCTTGTTCATCACAAATCCGAGAAGAAAAAGTATTTTCTAATTTCTCGCTTTCTGAATTTTTAGCAGTATGTAATTTGTTTTTTGAATTTTTTTTTTATTTTTAAATTTCAGGTATGTGTTGAAGAAGATCAGATTGGCGCGGCAAACCGAGCGTTGCCGGAGATCTGCACATCAAGAAGTTTGTTGTTTTTTTTTTAAAAAAAAAAATTAATTTGATCTGTCGTCTTGTTAAAACAATAGAGAGTTTAATTTTCCAATTCACAATTTAGTTTCAATTTTGTTGAATGTAGATGGCACTTATTGCGCGAATTCAGCACCCTTACATTGTTCAATTTAAGGAAGCTTGGGTTGAGAAAGTAAGAGACCATAGTACTTTTTTGTTTTTTCCTTTAGGATTCTCGAATCAAAATCTACTTTTACTTGTAGCTTGTTGAGTACGTGAATGCCTTTTTTTCCCTGTTGATTTTGAGATTTTTGCTCGTAATGCAGGGTTGCTATGTTTGCATTGTTACCGGATACTGTGAAGGTGGAGATATGTGAGTTCCTGAGTTTGTATGGAGAACATTGATTCGACATTTTTTTTTTTTTAAATTTCAGCAATTTTTACAATATGTGAATATTGTTCTTTTCATTGTTTTGAAAAGGGCTGAATTGATGAAAAAATCAAATGGGATCTATTTCCCTGAGGAGGTAATCTAATTTCTCTATACCTGCTGATTTTATAAGTTATTTTCTTCTTGGGTTATGACATACAGTTAACACTGATAATTGTGAACATTGTGAAGAAACTCTGCAAGTGGTTTGGACAGCTACTTCTGGCAGTTGAATATCTGCATTCTAATTATGTTCTCCATCGTGACATAAAGGTATGTATGCTGATTTAGATTAGTCTTTAACTTAAATGTTTTTATGGACTGACTTTTGCATAATCTTGGCAGTGTTCCAATATTTTTCTCACCAAAGATCAAGATGTCCGCCTTGGTGAGTTTGTCTTTTCCCTTTTTCTTGGTTTCTTATCTCTTTTTCCACCCATATTGAGTTATATAGATATCCTTCCTGACTGTGTATTCTGTGATTGTTATCCTAAACTTTCTTTCTGGTCTGTACTGGTCTAGGGGATTTTGGGCTTGCTAAAACTCTAAAGGCAGATGATTTGGCTTCCTCGGTATGTACTATGTAACGAAATGATTTTTTAATAAATATTTTCTTCTTAATCTTTTTCAACCGTCTCCAAGGATAGCAAAGATTTCTTGGGTCATTTTCTTCTACCATGTCTCTTCTTTTTCTTCCTACAATTGGGTATCATACTAAGCTTGAAAAGAGAGCTGCATGTTAATATTTGAGTTTTGTTTGCTTCTGCCTCAATTTACCTTACCTTTGTGGCAGAAATCTTGTATGGTAGCATGTTAGTCATAAAGTAGGTAATTCATAACAGATTACACTCTTCAAAGGTTGGCTGTCACAGTCTAACATGTTGAGGAACTTATAGATTAGAAAAATAATTTGTTACAATGAACCAGCATAGTGTGTCCCACAGCTTGCAGTTAAACTTAAACTTAATGCTAATTTCAATTTTATCTGCTGAGAACAAAAATTGTTGCTAATTACCAAGAAAAAAGATTAAAATAAGACCGAGTAGATTAGCATAAATAATCACTTTTTTCTTCAAGGAAATTATAAAGCAAAAAGAATCATTTGATTATACATTAGTATTTTCTGGGATTGATGAACCGATCACTCCATTGCTGAGGAATTGAAAATATATACATGGATGCCACTTCTGGTTTCTTAGTCAAAGTGGTCTTATATTTGACAATAGGAGTGATGTATTTTAACATTTTTGAATGGCTTGTATTAATAATTTTACTTAAAAGAGGCTAAAATTTGCACAAGGATTATACATATGGAGTGCTAGAAATTAACTGTCACTCATATGTTGTACTAATTACAAATGTCCAGAGACATAATTTTCATTTATAACAGTATCTGTTGGGTTAGATTTGTACTCCTCAACTTCCATCCTCATATTTGGCACATTTGGACAAAGGCTTTGGGGAGTTGAGAGTCGAAACCTGCATCTTAAGCCTCCAGTAGTGGGGGTATGAGAACAACCATTAGTCTATAACTAGGTATTCCCAAGCCCTTATATTGACAGCCGACAATACTACAAACTTTGGACCTTTTTCAGTTAAGAAAAAGTTTATTTACCTTTGATATCATTTTTCATTTTTGTACTTATATTAGAATGTGATTATTTTTAGTTCCAGAGCAAATTATTAGTTGTTTTGTACATGGCTCAGGTGGTTGGAACTCCCAATTACATGTGTCCTGAACTGCTTGCAGATATTCCTTATGGTTTCAAGTCTGATATCTGGTCTCTGGGTATGTCTTTTCCTGAGTACACATTTAACATGTATAGATCTTTTTTTTTTCTTTGGCTAAATTGCTTCTTGTTGAACAGGGTGCTGTATGTATGAGATGGCTGCTCGTCGTCCTGCTTTTAAAGCTTTTGTAAGAGTTCTCACAGTTATTTTGGTTGAATCTGTTTCTTGTATTCTGAAATGAGCTAACGTGACCCTTCTTTCTAGGTGTAATATAAATCTTATTTTGGCAACTAGCGTGTATTTCATTTGATAGTATATTAAAACAAGGAAATTATAAATGTTCTAAATTTTTTTTTCTTCCTTTTATCTTACTCTGGAATTTTTTCCATTGCCAAATGCAACCAAAATATCTGTTGCTTATCTGAATTACAAATAAGTTGTAGCAACCTTTGCTAACAGTTTTCCATGAATTCTGTGCTCCACTCTTTTAAATAATGCTTTCATAGTACTTAATTTTATCTACTTGTCTGCTTTGATTTGATGTTCTTTGATATGTTTTCTACAACTGCTAATTTTAGGCCTCCACTAACCATGTAAATTATACAAATTTGATTCAACTAATTTTTATCAAACTTCTTGTTCTAGGACATGGCAGGGTTGATAAGCAAGATAAATCGTTCCTCTATTGGTCCTCTGCCTTCTTGCTACTCTCCATCCTTGTAAGTCTTAATATGCATTTTAGAGCAAACTGTTGTTGTATGTTTTCATGATGAATGAGTATCCTGCATGATTTTTCATGCTCTCACTGAGCTTTTTCATCCTTTTTCGTTTCCTCTTTTGCTTTTAATTATTCTTTTATATATTATGTTTCGAAAAAGTGCAGATCTTTTAATCAATTTCTTTCAAACACATCTAGGAATTGTGAAAATAGTTTCTGGGAAACTCATTTTTTTTACCTTTATAAAGCAAAAAATGGTGGATTTTCGTTAAAAATCCCAAGAGACTTAGCAATCTGTATTTGGGTAGTAATGCTAAACACGATTAATGCTTTATTTTCTGTCAAATAATCACTCCTCCTGTATGATGGTTAATGTTAAACACACAGGAAAACACTTATCAAGGGCATGCTAAGAAAGAATCCAGAGCATCGACCAAGTGTAAGAGTTTCTTTTCTCAAAAATATAAGGATTCTTCACCAGCAGGACCCTGATGTAACAATTTGAATTTTCATCTTGATTAGGCATCAGAGCTTTTGAAGCACCCTTATTTGCAGCCATATGTTGAACAGTACCGTCCATCCTTCAGCTGCCCTTCAAAGAGCTTCTCCTTAGATAAGCATATTTCCACTGGGCGTGATAATAGGAAAAATATGGCCGAGAGTCAGAATAGTAATAGCTCATGTAGTGATAAAGATAGTTTGCTTTCAAGTGACAGAAACATGGCCACAACGGTTTCAAATAGCAATAACAAGGCCACTGGCACAGATTCAATCTCTAATGATGATGAAGATGGCATTGAGCAGCACTCTCCAATTGAAGAAAAGACTTGCCCCATTATTTTCACTGGCAAAGTTGATGAAAAAGGAATGATGAGACCTTATGCGGAACAGGGATCTAATGTTCAATTAAAGCAACCAAAAAATATAAAAAATGTAATGATGACTTTGAAAGAAGGGAAAGTAAGAGAAAGTAGTTCCCCCATGAGAGGCAGCCGTACAAAAGCTGTAGGTGGATTGGCTCAAAGAAATAATGTAGAGGCATCACCCAAAGTTCTCAAACCACCTTCTCCCCCTCTGGGTTCAAAGTCTAATGCAAATACAGCAGCTGTTGCTTCAGCAAAATTACCATTAGATTCTGCAAAAAGGATGCCAGGATCACACCATTTGAAGCACCAGGTATTACTGCCACTTAGTGGTTCTATTTTAATATAATTCGTTATTGGTGTCCTAACTTATTTTGCAAGATTCTTCTTTCCAGTTACCTTTAAATGAATCCTCCCCGAAGTCTAAACCTAGACATGAAGGGATTCCTCCACCTGCAGCTGGGAAACATATTGCTGAAGATGGACTACCTTCTAAGCTCAGAACTCCTCCTTCCAGTGTTACGAGAAGATCATCTATTACAGGAAGAATGAAACATGCTGGAACTGATGTCTCAGATGGGATAAGTAACATACCAGAGTTAGGACCTACAGAAATAAACCAGAAGCGTGAGGCTATTCCTCGTCAACTGCCCAATGGTTGCCTTACAAATGCTCCTAGGGATGTGAAACGAGAGGCTGAGATAGCTCTAACTGGAGCTACCAAGGGGGTGCAAACAGAGAGCAGCAATTCTGTCTCATCTTCAATCTCAATTCAAGCATTTGAGATTTGTGATGATGCAACAACCCCCTTTTTTGACATGACAGAACAGATGCATGATCATGAGATAGTCACCCATGTCAAGAGCTTGGAATCGCATCCATCATACAGCTCACCTGCTATGAAATCAGAGATGCCTGAGGTTCTGTTGAGAGAAAGCCAGAGGTGCGACCATCAATCTGCCACGTGTTCAAATGAGGAATCTGATCCAGCTCAGGATCTTCTGCATTTCACTTCAGTTGATGCAAAAGTGAGTCCGAGTGCCCCTTTGGACCTTCCAGTCCTGATTTCTGAAGAAAATTTTGTTCATAAAGACGATAACGTTGTAAGCAGGATAATTAGTAGGGCTGCTGCTCCTTTAAGCTGGACATGTAGTAGGGATGATGCTCCTGTAAGCCAGACAAGTAGTAGGGACGATGCCCCTGTAAGCAGCCCAAGTAGTAGGGATGATGCCCCTATAAGCTGCCCAAGTACTAGGGACGATGCTCCTATAAGCAGGCCAATTAGTAGGGACGATGCCCCTATAAGCAGTCCAAGTAGTAGGGATGATGCTCCTATAAGCTGGCCGAGTAGCAGCGATGATGCCCCTATAAGCAGGTTAAGTGTTGGAGAAAATGCCCCTGCTAGTGGACTGACTTCTGGGGAAGATTGCCTCATTAGCAGGCCAAGTATTAAGGATGAAACTGTGGCAAGCAGATCTAGTGGTTGGCCGCATACGATGCTCCATTCAAATCTTTCTTCTGTATCCAGTGGTGATGACAAGTTCACTGTAACGGAAGTTCTGTCATCAGTTGCTGAAACTATGCCTTGCTTTGCCTTCTTAACTTCATCTAGCCAGGGAAATTCTCAGCCAGGAGAAGGAATAAATGTGCATAATCCAACAATCGAAAAACCAGCTGCGATCTCTCATCCTCCAGGATTTGATGATGTTATACATGTTATAAGGCACAGTAGCCTCCGTGGTGGCAGTGAGCAGCCAGTGATGGAAAATGTAGAAATGGGTGTTCAAAATGTGGATGACCGGAAACTCATCAATGTTGTGAGGGATGACTTGGATATCAGAAACACAACTAGTCCAGCAACACGTAAGTCATCAAATTGCTCCGAAGCTTTAAGTTCAACATCAAAAGTTTCGGATTATTCCGGTGTTAAAGAAATCGATATTAGGAACTCCTTTTCCTCTGGTGTTAAAGAAACGAATGTTATGACCTCCATTTCCTCATCTCCAAAATCTGATTCACTGGAGCCTGCAAAGCCCAGCTCTTCTGTGACAGCAGAGGAGACACCGGCAAAGGAAACTTTGGATGTCAAGTCTTTTAGGCAAAGGGCTGAGGCACTTGAAGGGCTTCTAGAATTATCTGCAGAGTTGCTGCAGCAGAACAGATTGGAAGAGCTCTCAGTTGTTTTAAAGCCTTTTGGTAAAGATAAGGTGTCCCCAAGGGAGACAGCTATCTGGTTAGCCAAGAGTATGAAAGGAATGATGATTGAGGACTGCAGACGGAGTTCATGAAGCATTATTTATGAGGTAAGCTTTCGTTTTTTTCCCCTCATTTATTCACGTTGTTGTTGTAATTGTTAGCTTTGTAATTACCATGCTTTATCTCCTTTCACTTCCATTTGAACTTTTAAACAAAACAAGCTTGTTTTGTCTTTTTATCTGATTCTGTAATTCTTTCAATGCATTTTGTTGTTGTACATAGTTGACAATACAAATTAAGTAAACTTGTTGTCCAGAGAAATGTATAAATATGCTATAGAATACGTTGAACGCAAATTAAAGAGCAATTGTTACTATATATATCGGTTTTTTGAATCCGCATGTCATTGCAATGCCTGACAGATCTCTGGATTTCTTTGTCCAATGTTTTGAGTTGAGGAGTATGACTTTTTTTCCCCCCTAAAAAACTGTTTGTGAGACTTTCTCTTCCCCTTTAGCATGTACTGCCAAGGCGCTTCATTTTCCATTTCCTGAATAGACTGATGATTCAATAAGCAAATTGATAAATGATTTTGATCATGGTGACATATGTTGACTCTCATCTCAAGTTACGATATTTCCTAGAATACCAATTTGTTCAGTCATTCTGACTCAGATTTCAGAAATAGGGAAACTTAATTTGGCAAGGTATTTGAGTTAAAATTTAAAAGTTACGGATTGAATTTTGGTTACCATTTAAAGTCATGCTTTTTGAATGATGGCACAGTTATTCGTTCTCGGATGAACTTACCTATAGTATGAAGAAGTGCTGAAAAAAGTGAAGGAAGCCGGATAGGTAATTGGATTGATAAGAGAGAAACACAGAAGAAAGTGGTAGATTTAAATGATATAAGAGAAATAAATTATTACAATTGACTAATCCTGAAATTTATTTGTTCATGGATCGGATTTGTCTTACTTGATAGATTTGGTTTGATAATTCAAATCAGCTTGATCTGCCAAAGGGAGTCTCCATGCCACCAAAAAAAAAAAAAATAAGGTAGGAGTGTCCATGCCATAGGAAAGAAAAATGAAAAAAGGAGACTCATTAACCTGAATTAGACCTGGGCTAGGGGTAGGCAGCTTGCTCGGCCTGTCCGATCAAGCTTAACGGTTAATATTTTTATTTCAGATCAGTTTGGCTTACTTAGGTGATATGTGAAAGTAACAAATGGATTGAATTTTTTATGAATCGATCGAAATTTATAATTTTTTTTGGTGATTTAGTGTTCGTATATTGCATTTGTTTTCTTTTGACTATTAAAGTATTATTGAACGTAGTTTTTGAAAGTGCCTTTTGCACTTACTTTAACGTGTTTTTACTTGTAGTCGGGTATAGATCAGATATGCTCAAGGATCGGGTTACTCATCTGATATTTGGAAAGATTTGGACAAAAATATTAGACTCGAAATATGGACTTGAGCAAAAAAAGTTAGGCCCGATTTAAAAAATGAGCCTGGCCTTAGCTCCAACTTCCAAGGTTGAGTCAAGTTTAATCCATTTTACTATTACATAATATATATTATGTAATTTTTATCATATGAAAATATATAATATTATAGTGTAAACATTAAAAACTAAGTTAAATTATTTATATTTTTAAACTTAGCAAAAGAAAAATATTAAATTAATAAAGATTAAATTCTAAAAAATACATATTTTAAAAAATAAATAATAAAAATATACAATATCGATGGTCCTAAATGGGGTTGGGCAAATTAGAGACCCATATTAGTCGGGTTTAGACAAGCATGTTTTATATTAATATTATGTTTAAGCCCAACCTGAACCAAGCTCAACACATGAGCACCCTTAGGTATAATTGTTGCTTATAATATATATACTAATTTTTAAGCTTTTTTGCTTTTATTATGTTACCCTTATATTATCTTTTACTGTATTGTTAGTCTAAATCTAACAGATTTTTTTTTCATTTTTGATATAGTATTACTTGTTATGGCTTTTATATTTTTTAATTTACCTTATTACTTTGTTATACTATTATTAGACTTTAATTAACATTATTTGAAATAACAATAATATAATAAAAATAATATTCAAAGAAGCACTTAAAATTTCACTAGTAAAATATATAAACTTTTAATATTTAATAAGTTTAACTAATTAAATTAAAGAAAATGCGATAAATAGATAATATACCTCATTGATAATATTATGAAAACTCATGATATGATTTATGTTTTGACAAATTATTATTTCATCATATATAAAATATATATTAAGCTTTTAATATTTAATTAAATTATTAAAAAATTATTAAAATAAATTGATAATTAAAGTTTTTATTTATAAAAAATTACATTCTTATTTTTATTATTAAATTTAGGTCCTGGTTCAGGTTAGTTTTAAGTTTGGGTTCTTTCGGGTTCAAGCCATTTTGGACTTAGATTTTTTCAGACTCAAGTTTTTGACTTTTTAATCAAGTTGGTTCAATTCGGATTTGCGCTTGGATTTTTTCTAGCAAACTTTCGAATTCAGGTTCATATTATCACCTCTACCTATGTCCAAGTCTAAACTATCTATTATTCAAATAACAAAATATTTTTATTTAAATTTAATAGTAAAAATATTTTTAATATGTTAATATATTTTAATAAAATAAAATTTTATGTTTAATTATGATTTGAATGAAAATATAATATAAATAGATACGATTAATATGAATCAATACAAAAATCAAAATAATACAATATTAAATTTTTTTGTCTTACCTTACAAATGATATGATCAATATCTCTACAATGCCAATTCCATTGATTTTTTTTTCAATATAAAAAGTCAACAAATTGTCATGCATGAATGTTTTATTTATTTATTTATTTATTAAACTCTCTTAGTTACTTCTTGTTATTTACTTCGTAGTTTCACAATACATCCCTTGCTTTCTAGAATGTCTAAAAAAACAAAAAAAAAAAAGAAGAAGAAGAAGAAGAAGAAAAATTAGTGCTGAGGAGGAAGGCTGAGCTCTCAGACTTTCTACTTTTTCTAGGGAAGGGAAGGGAAGGTCCTGCAAATTCGTCTTTCCACTTTGTTATAATTTTTCTCAACTTTGTTGAACTCGGGAATAAAGTTCAAAGACTAGGTAATCGGTCTAAATATTAGTTAAAAGATTATTTTCATTATACATCAATTAAAAATTATTCAATTAATATTTTCAAAATGTTTTTGCATTTGTTAGGAAAGCTTTTGCTAATTCTCCAGAACCATTTTTTTTCCATTTCACTATAAACAAAGATTATTAATAGTTACACTTAAAATATAAAAAAT
>JBBYHM010388172.1:0-14954 GCA_038381775.1 Adansonia rubrostipa | reverse complement strand
CAATTGTTGGAAAGAACTTGAAAACTTGGGAAGATTGTTTGCCATTCATTGAGTTTGCATATAATCGTTCTATACATTCTTTTACAGGTTATTCTCCATTTGAAATTGTGTATGGTTTTAATCCATTAATTATGTTAGACTTGATGTCTTTACCTTTGAATGAGATTGCTAGCTTATATGGCAAGAAGAGGGCTAAATTGGTTAAAACAATACATGAAAAAGCACGAGAACAAATTGAGAAAAAGAGTCGCATGTATGCAAAAAAGGCAAATAAAGGTAGGAAGCAAGTTATCGTTGAACCAGGTGATTGGGTTTGGGTGCGTATGTGAAAAAAGAGGTTTCCACAACAAAGAAAGTCAAAACTTGATACTAGGGGTGATGGACCATTCCAAGTTTTGGCATGCATCAATGACAATGCATACAAGATCGACTTGCTAGGTGAGTATAATATTAGTGCTACTTTTAATGTTTTTAACTTATTTTCTTTTAACATTGATTCAGATTCGAGGATGAATCCTTTGGAAGAGAGAGAGGATGGTGTAAGCATAACCATGATACATTGCAAGAAGAATTGAACCAAAGATAAGCTAACAATGCTGATCAAGAGTTAAGAAATTCAAAGAAGCACTTCAATCCTATATGGGCAGAATTGTAGATGGCATGGAATCTCAAGAGACAATGAGGACAAATGGCATCATATCTAATCAAATGAGGCTAAATTTGCAATAAGACTCTAATTCTTGTTTAATTGATTATTTTAAGTTAGAAGAATAGCTTTGGGCAGCCTGCTACTTGTATTTTGCATGTGGGCTTCTTTTTAAATCATTATGGGCTTGTTTTAGTGAGATAGACTTTTATTAGCTTTCAACTTATTTAATTTAAACCATTAGGCTTAATGGGCTATATTTTAGACATGTTAGGTTTGGGCTTTAGTTATTTTAATGGGAGGCCTATGTTTAAAGGCCTTTTATACCTCTAGGGTTTTTTTTTAAAGTTTTAAGGGGTATAAATACCGCATAATGAACATTGTGTGGTAGATTTGGTTATTAGAAAAATATTGAGTTTCTACTCATCTTAGAGAGGATTGCTTGTCTTCTTCTATTGCATCAAGAATATAATTCTTATCAAGGTAATTTCTTGTGGCGAATTCTATTCTTATTTTTGAATCAACTGTATCATATGCGGTTCCATTCATATAATTGATTGGGGGTTCATTAGGGTTGGGAATTTCTTCTTGTTCATGTTCTTGTCAAAGTGTGTGTTTAAGAGGTTTTGGGTTCTTTAGCCTTGGGGTTCCGCATTAAAAAGCTTTTCTTTCCACCATATTTCTTATAGTTAAAAAGTTGTCCATGATATATGACAAACTTGGGTACTCGTAATAATCTTTATTTTTTTTGTGACTTCACACCATAATCATGTTCTCTTCATTAGGATAAATGATATTGACTCTTTGGTTGGGCAAGACAAGCTTTTCTTTCCACCATTTCCTTATAATCAATATTCATCTGTGAAATAAGGCAAAACTGGATTCTCGTAATAATCTCCACTCATTTTGTGGTTAGGCACTACAATCATGTTCTCCACACCGGGATACATGATATTGAAGCTTTGGTTTGGCAAGATAAGCTTTTCTTTTCACCCTTTTCCTTGTAATCAAAGTTTTTCTGTGAAATAAGACAAAATTCGATTCTCATAATAATATCTACTCTTTTTATGCTTGGGCACTAGAATCATGTTCTCCATATCAGATACACAATATTGATGCCTTGGTTTGGCAAGAAAAGCCTTTCTTTCTACCGTTTTGCTTATAATCAAAGTTCATCCGTGAAATAACTCAAACTTGGATACTTGTAATAATCTCTATTCTTATTGTTATTGCACACTACAGTTCACCACATTAGGATGCGTGATATTGATGCTTTGGTTTGGCAAGAAAAGCTTTGCTTTCCACCATTTTCCTTATAATCAAAATTCATCCTTGAAATGAGTCAAAAATGGAATCTAATAATAATCTCTACTCTTTCTGTGATTGGGCACTACAATCATGTTCTCCATATTGGGATACAAGATGTTGATGCTACAAACTTGCAAGAAAAGTTTTTTTCCACCATTTTCCTTATAACCAAAGTTCATTCATGAAATAAGACAAACTTGGGTACTCGTAATAGTCTTTATTCTTTTTGTTATTGCACACTATAATCATGTCTTCCTCATTGGGATACACGATATTGATTCTTTGGTCCAGCAAGAAAAGCTTTTCTTTCCACTATTTTCCTCATAATCAAATTTTATTTGCAAAATAAGACAAACTTGGATTCTCGTAATAATCTCCACTCATTTTGTGATTGGGCACTACAATCATGTTCACCATGTTGGGATACACGATGTTGATGCTTTGGTTTGGCAAGAAAAGCTTTTCTTTCCACCATATTTCTTATAATTAAAGTTCATCCATGAAAAATGACAAACTTGGGTACTCATAATAATCTCCATTTTTTTGTTACTACACACCACATTCATGTTCTCCTAATTGGGATACACGATATTCATTCCTTGGTTTGGTAAGAAAAGCTTTTCTTTCCACCAGTTTCCTTATAATCAAAGTCCATCCATGACATGAGACAAAATTGGATTCTCGTAATAATCTCCACTCATTTTGTGATTGGGCACTAGAATCATTTTTTCCACATTTGGATACACGATATTGAAGCTTTGGTTTGGCAAGACAAGCTTTTCTTTCCATTGTTTTCCTTATAATCAAAATTCATCCGTGAAATGAGTCAAACTTTGATTCCCATAAAAATTTCCATTCTTTTTCTGATTGGGCACTACAATCATGTTCTCCACATTGGGATACACGATATTGATGTTGTGGATTTGCAAGAAAAACTTTTCTTTCCACCATTTTCCTTATAATCAAAGTTCATCCTCAAAGTAAGACAAATTCAGTTACTTATAATTATCTCTATTCTTTTTGTTATTACACACTATAATCATGTTCACCACGTTGGGATACATAATATTGATGCTTTGACTTGGCAAGTAAACCTTTTCTTTCCACCATTTTCCTTGTAGTCAAAGTTCATCTGTGAAATAAGACAAACATGGACACTGGCAATAGTCTCAATTCCTTTTGTTATTGGCACTACAAACATGTTCACCTTATCGGGATACACGATATTGATGCTTTGGTTCAGAAAAAAAAAGCTTTTCATTCCACCACATTCCTTATAATTAAAGTTCATCCATGAAATGAGACAATCTTGGAAACTCGTAATAATCTTTATTCCTTTTGTTATTATGCACTACAATCATGTTCTCCTCATTGGGATATGCAATATTGATTCTTTGGTTTGGCAAAAAAAGCTTTTCTTTCCACCATTTTCTTTATAATCAAAGTTCATCCATGAAATGAGACAAACTTTGATTCTTGTAATAATCTCCACTCTTTTTGTGATTGGGCACTACAATCATGTTCACCACATTAGGATACATGATACTGAAGCTTTGGTTTAGCAAGAAAAGTTTTTCTCTCCACCATTTTTCTTATAACCAAAGTTTATCCGCGAAATGGGTCAAACAAGGGTTATCATAACAATCTCCATTCTTTTTGTGATTGGGCACTACAATCAAGTTCTCCACATTGGGATACATGATATTGATGCTTCAGATTTGCAGGCAAAGCTTTCCATTCCACCATTTTCCTTATTGTCAAAGTTCATCCATGAAATGAGATGAACTTGGATACTTGTAATAATTTCTATCATTTTTGTTATTGGCACTACAATAATGTTTACCTTATTGGGGTACACGATATTGATGCTTTGGTATAGAAACAAAAGCTTTTTTTTTAGCATATTCCTTGTAATCAAAGCTCATCCATGAAATAAGACAAACTTGGATATTCGTAATAATCTCCATTCTTTTTGTTATTGCACACTACAATCATTTTCTCCTCATTGGGATAGACGATATTGATTCTTTGTTTTAGTAATAAAAGCTTTTCTTTCCACCATTTTCCTTATAATCAAAGTTCATTTATGAAATGGGACAAACTTAGATTCTCGTAACAATCTCCACTCATTTTGTGATTAAGCACTATAATAATGTTCTCGACATTAGGATACAAGTTATTAAAGCTTTGGTTTGGCAAGAAAAGCTTTTCTTTCCACCAGTTTCCTTATAATCAAACTTTATCTGAGAAATAAGTCAAACATGGACTTTCATAATAATCTCCATTTTTTTTGTGATTAGGCATTACAATCATGTTCTCCACATTGGGATACACGATGTTGATGCTTCATTTTGTAGGAAAAGCTTTTCTTTCCACCATTGTCCTCATAATCAAAGTGCATCCGTGAAATGAGATGAACTTGGGTACTCCTAATAATCTCCATTCTTTTTGTAATTATGCACTACAATCATGTTCTCTCATTGGGATGCACGATATTGATTCTTTAGTTTGGCAAAAAAAGGTTTTTTCCCCCCAGTTTTCTTATAATTAGAGTGCTTCCGTGAAATGAGACAAACTTGGATTCTCGTAATAATATCCATTTTTTTTATTGGGCACTACAATCATGTTCACCACAATGGGATACAAGATATTGAAGCTTTGATTTGGCAAGAAAAGCTTTTCTCTCTACCATTTTCTTTATAATCAAACCTCATCTGTGAAATGAGTCAAACATGGGTTCTCATAATAATCGTCATTTTTGTTATGATTAGGCACTACAATCAAGTTCTCCACATTGGGATACACGATATTTATGCTTCGGATTTGCAAGAAGAGCCTTCCTTTCTACCATTTTCCTTATTATTAAAGTTTATGCATGAAATGAGATGAAATTGGACACTTGTAATAATCTCCAATGATTTTGCTATTGGCACTACAATGGGATACACGATATTGATGCTTTGGTCTAGCAAGAGAAGCTTTTCTTTCCACCATATTTCTTGTAATTAAAGTTCATCTGTGAAATGAGACAAACTTTGATACTTATAATAACCCCCATTCTTTTTGTTATTGTGCACTATAGTCATTTTTTCCTCATTGGGATGCACGATATTGATTCTTTAGTTTGGCAAAAAAATCTTTTCTTTCCACCATTTTCCTTATAATAAAAGTTTATCTGTGAAATGAGACAAACTTGGATTCTCATAAAAATCTCCTCTCTTTTTGTGTTTGGGCACTACAATCATATTTAACACATTGGGATACATAATATTTAAGCTTGGTTTGGCAAGAAAAACTTTTCTCTCCACTACTTTCCTTATAATCAAAGTTCATCTGTGAAATAAGTTAAACATGGGTTTTCAAAATAATGTCTATTCTTTTTATGATTGGGCACTACAATCAAGTTCTCCATATTAGGATGCATGATATTGATGCTTTGGATTTGCAAGAAAAGCTTTCCTTTCCACCATTTTCCTTATTATCAAAGTTCATCGGTGAAATAAGACTAACTTGGTTACTTGTAATAATCTCCATTGTTTTTCTTATTGGCACTACAATCTTGTCAACCTTGTTGGGATACACGATATTGATGCTTTGGTGTGGCAAGAAAAGCTTTTCTTTCCATCATATCCCTTGTAATTAAAGTTTATCCGTGAAATAAGACAAACTTGGATGTTCGTAATAATCTTCATTCTTTTTGTTCTTGCACACTACAATCATGTCTCCCAATTGGGATAGACAATATTGATTCTTTGGTTTGGCAAGAAAAGACTTTTTTTCCACCATTTTCCTTATAATCAAAGTTCACCCGTGAAATGAGACAACTTGGATTCTCATAATAATCTCCACTTATTTTGTGATTAGGCACTACAATAATGTTTTGCACATTGGGATACATGATATTGAAGCTTTTGTTTGGCAAGAAAAGCTTTTCTTCTCACCATTTTCCTTTTAATCAAAGTTCATCAGTGAAATGAGTCAAACATGGATTCTCATAATAATCTCAACTCTTTTTGTGATTAGGCACTACAATCAAGTTCTCCACATTGGGATACACGATGTTGGTGCTTTAAATTTGCAGAAAAAGGTTTTTTTTCCACCATTTTCCTTATAACCATAGTTCATCTGTGAAATGAAACAAACTTGGATCCTTATAATAATCTCCATTTTTTGTTTTTGTGCACTACAATCATGTTCTCCATATTGGGATACACGATATTGATTCTTTGGTTTGGCAAAAAAAAGCTTTTCTTTCCACCAGTTTCCTTATAATCAAAGTTCATCCATGAAATGAGACAAACTTGGATTCTCATAGTAATCTTCACTCCTTTTGTGGTTGGGCACTACAATCATGTTCACCAAATTGGGATACATGATATTAATGCTTTGGTTTGGGAAGAAAAGCTTTTCTTTCCATCATTTTCCCTTTAATCAAAGTTCATCCGTGGAATGAGTTAAATATAGATTCTCATAATAGTCTCGATTTTTTTTTGTGATTGGGCACTACAATAATGTTCTCCATATTGTGATACACGATGTTGATGCTTTAGATTTGCAAGAAAAGCTTTTCTTTTCACCATTTTCCTTTTTATCAAAGTTCATCTGTGAAATAAGATAAACTTAGGTACTCATAATAATCTCTATTCATTTTGTTGTTGTACACTACAATAATGTTCTACTCATTGGGATACACGATATTGATTCTTTGGTTTGGCAAAAAAAAGCTTTTCTTTCCCCCTGTTTCCTTATAATCAAACTTCATCATGAAATGGGAAAACTTAAATTCTCGTAATAATCTCCACTCTTTTTGTCATTGGGCAGTACAATCATGTTCACCACAATAGGATACATGATATTAAAGCTTTGGTTTGGCAAGAAAAGCTTTTTGCTCCACCGTTTTCCTTATAATCAAAGTTCATTCGTGAAATGAGTCAAACATGGATTATAGTAATAATCTCTATTGTTTTAGTGATTGGTCACTACAATCAAGTTCTCCACATTAGGATACATGTTATTGATGCTTTGGATTTGCAAGAAAAGCTTTCCTTTCCACCATTTTCCTTATTATCAAGCTCACCTGTGAAATGAATAAAACTTGGATACTTGTAATAATCTTGATTGTTTTTGTTATTGGCACCATAATCATGTTCACTATAATGGGATATACGATGTTGATGCTTTGGTTTGGCAAGAAAACCTTTTCTTTCCACCATTTTCCTTGTAGTTAAAGTTTATCCATGAAATGAGACAAACTTGGACACTTGTAATAATCTTAAATCTTTTTCCTATTGGCACTACAAACAAGGTCACTTCATTGGGATACACGATATCGATGCTTTGGTTTAGAAAGAAAAGCTTTTCTTTCCACCATATTCCTTATAATTAAAGTTCATCCGTGGTAAGAGACAAACTTGGATGCTTGTAATAATCTCCATTCTTTTTATTTTTGTGCACTAAAATCATGTTCCCCTCATTGGATGCATGATGTTGCTTCTTTGGTTTGGCCAAAAAAAGGCTTTCTTTCCACTATTTTCCTTAAGTTTATCTATGAAATGAGACAAACTTGGATTCTTGTAATAATCTCTATTTTTGTTGAGACTGGGCACTATTAATGATGTTCACCACATTAGGATACATGATATTAAGGCTTTGGTTTGGCAAGAAAAGCTTTTCTCTCCATCGTTTTCCTTATAATCAAAGTTCATCTATGAAATGAGTCAAACATGGGTTATCATAACAATCTCCATTCTTTTGTGATTGGGCACTACAATCAAGTTCTCCATATTTGGATACATGATATTGATGCTTTAGATTTGCAAGACAAGCTTTCCTTTCTACCATTTTCCTTATTATTAAAGTTTATCTATGAAATAAGATAAACTTGGATACTTATAATAATCTCGAATGTTTTTGTTATTGGCACTAAAATCATGTTCACCTTCTGGGGATACACGATATTGATGCTTTGGTATGGCAAAAAAAGCTTTTTTTTCCACCATATTCCTTGTAATTAAAGTTCATTCATGAAATAATACAAACTTGGATACTTATAATTATCTCCATTTTTTTTGTTATTGCACACTACAATCATTTTCTCGTTATTGGGATAGATGGTATTGATTCTTTGGTTTACAAAAAAAAGCTTTCTTTCCACCATTTTTCTTATAATCAAAGTTCATCCGTGAAATAAGACAAACTTGGATTCTGGTAATAATCTCCACTTATTTTGTGATTAGGCACTACAATAATGTTCTACACATTGGGATACATGATATTGAAGTTTTGGTTTGGCAAGAAAAGCTTTTCTTTCCATCGTTTTCCTTATAATCAAAGTTCATCTGTGATATGAGTCAAACATAGATTCTCATAATAATGTCCATTCTTTTGGTGAGTGGGCATTACAATCAAGATCTCTACATTGGGATACATGATGTTAATGCTTCAAATTTGCAAGAAAAGCTTTTTTTTTCCACCATTTTCCCTATAATCAAAGTTCATCCATGAAATGAGATAACCTTGGAAACTTGTAATAATCTCCATTCCTTTTGTTATTGTGCATAGTAACCATGTTCTCCTCATTGCGACACATGATATTGATTCTTTTGCTTTGGCAAAAAAAAGCTTTTTTTTCCACCAGTTTCCTTATAATCAAAGTTCATCCATGAAATTAGACAAACTTGGATTCTTGAAATAATCTTTACACTTTTTGTGATTAGGCACTACAATCATGTTCACCACAATAGGATACATGATATTGAAGCTTTAGTTTGGCAGGAAAAGCTTTTCCCTCCACCATTTTCCTTATAATCAAAGTTCGTCTGTGAAATAGGTCAAACATGGGTTATCGTAATAATCTCTAATGTTTTTGTGATAGAGCACTACAATCAAGTTCTCTATATTAGGTTACATGATATTGATGCTTCGGATTTCCAAGAAAAGTTTTCCTTTCCATCGTTTTCCTTATTATCAAAGTTCATCCATGAAATGAGACAAACTTGGATTCTTGTAATAATCCCCACTCATTTTCTGATTGGGCACTACAATAATGTTTTGCACATTGGGATACACAATATTGAAGTTTTGGTTTGGCAAAAAAAGCTTTTCTTTCCACTATTTTCCTTATAATTAAAGTTCATCCATGAAATGAGTCAAACATGGATTCTTATAATAATCTCCATTCTTTTTGTGAGTGGGCACTACAATCAAGTTCTCTACATTGGGATACACGATGTTAGCGCTTTGAATTTGCAAGAAAAGCTTCTTTTTCACCATTTTCCTTATAATCAAAGTTCATCCATGAAATGAGACAACCTTGGATACTTGTAATAATCTCCATTCTTTTTGTTACTATGCACTACGATCCTGTTCACCTCATTGGGATACACGTTATTGATGCTTTGCTGTGGCAAGAAAAGCTTTCTTTCCACCATATTTCTTGTAATTAAAGTTCATTTATGAAATAAGACAAACTTGGATGCTCATAATAGTCTCCATTTTTTTTGTAATTGGACACTACAATCATGTTCTCCTTTTTGGGATAGACGATATTGATTCTTTGGTTTGGCAAGAAAAGCTTTCTTTCCACCATTGTCCTTATAATCGAAGTTCATCCATGAAATGAGACAAACTTGGATTCTCGTAATAATCTCCACTTTTTTTGTGATTGGGCACTACAATAATGTTTTGCACATTGGGATACACGATATTGAAGCTTTGGTTTGGCAAGAAAAGCTTTTCTTTCCACCGATTTCTTTATAATCAAAGTTTATCTATGAAATGTGTCAAACATCGATTCTCATAATAATCTTCCTTCTTTCTATGAGTGGGCACTACAATCAAGTTCTCCACATTAGGATACATGATGTTAATGCTTCGAATTTGCAAGACAAGCTTTTATTTCCACCATTTTCCTCATAATCAAAGTTCATCTGTGAAATGGGACAACCTTGGGTATTTGTAATAATCTCTATTCTTTTTTTTATTGCGTACTACAATCATGTTCTCCTCATTGCAATACGTGATACTGATTTTTTGGTTTAGCAAAAAAAGCTTTTCTTTCCACCAGTTTCCTTATAATCAAAGTTCATCCTTGAAATGAGACAAACTTTGATTCTTATAATAATCTCCACTCTTTTTGTGATTGGGCACTACAATCATGTTTATCACAATAGGATACACGATATTGAAGCTTTGGTTTGGAAATAAAAGCTTTTCTCTCCATCCTTTTCCTTACAATCAAAGTTCATCCATTAAATAAGCTAAACATGGGTTATCATAATAATCTCCACAGTTTTTGTGATTGGGCACTACAATCAAGTTCTCCATATTGGGATACATGATATTGATGCTTCAGATTTGCAAGAAAAGCTTTCATTTGCACCGTTTTCCTTATCAACAAAGTTCATTCGTAAAATGAGACAAACTTGAACACTTGTAATAATCTCGATTGTTTTTGTTATTGGCACTACAATCACGTTCACCACATTGGGATACACGATGTTGATGCTTTGGTTTGGCAAGAAAACCTTTTCTTTCCACCATTTTCCTTATAGTCAAGGTTCATTCGTGAAATGAATCAAACTTGGATACTTGTAATAATCTTAAATCTTTTTCCTATTGGCATTATAAACAAGTTCACCTCATTGGGATACATGATATTGATGCTTTGGTTTGAAAAGAAATGCTTTTCTTTCCACCATATTCCTTTAATTAAGGTTCATTCGTGAAATGATATAAACTTGGATCCTCATAATAATCTTCATTTTTTTTGTTTTTACGCACTATAATCATGTTCCCCTCATTATGAAGCATGATATCGATTCTTTGGTTTGGCAAAAAAAAGCTTTTCTTTCCATTATTTTCCTTAAGTTCATCCGTGAAATGAGATAAACTTGGATTCTCATAGTAATCACCTCTCTAGTTGAGATTGGGAACTATAATCATGTTCATTACATTGGGATACATGATATTGAAGCTTTGGATTGGCAAGAAAAGCTTTTCTCTCCACCGTTTTCCTTATAACCAAAGTTAATCCGTGAAGTGAGCCAAACATGGGTTATTGCAATAGTCTCCATTCTTTTTGTGATTGGGCACTATAATCAAGTTCTCCACATTGGGATACACGATATTGATGCTTCAAATTTGTAAAAAAGCTTTCCTTTCCACTATTTCCCCTATTATCAAAGTTTATTTGTGAAATGAGACAAACTTGGGTAATTGTAATAATCTCCATTATTTTTTTCATCGGCACTACAATCATGTTCACCTCATTAGGATGCACGATACTGCTGCTTTGGTGTGGCAAGAAAAGCTTTTCTTTCCACCATATTCCTTGTAATTAAAGTTCATACGTGAAATAAGGCAAACTTGGATACTCGTAATAGTCTCCATTCTTTTGTTATTGCACACTACAATCATGTTCTCCTCATTGGGATAGACGATATTGATTATTTGATTTAGCATGAAAAGCTTTTCTTTCCACCATTTTCTTTATAATCAAAGTTCATCCGTGAAATGAGATAAACTTGGATACTTGTAATAATCTCAATTCTTTTTGTTACTGGCACCACAATCATGTTCACCATAATAGGATACATAATATTGGAGCTTTGGTTTAGCAAGAGAAGCTTTTCTCTCCACCATTTCTTTATAATTAAAGTTCATCCGTGAAATGAGTCAAACATGGGTTCTCATAATAATCTCCATTCTTTTTGTTATTGCACACTATAATCATGTTCACCATATTGGGAAACATGATTTGGATGCTTTGGTTTGGCAAGAAAAGCTTTTCTTTCCACCATTTTCCTTATAGTCAAAGTTCATCCATGAAATAAAACAAAGGAGGATACTTGCAATAATCTCCATTCTTTTTATTATTGGGCAGTACAATCATGTTCTCATCATTGGGATACATGATATTGATTTTTTGGTTTAGCAAAAAACAGTTTTTCTTTCACCAGTTTCCTTATAATCAAAGTTCATCCATGAAATGAGACAAACTTGGATTCTCGTAATAATCTCCACTTTTGTTGTGATTGGGTAGTACAATCATGTTCACCATAATGGGATACACGATATTGAAGCTTTGGTTTGGCAAGAAAAGCTTTTCTTTCAACTATTTTCCTTAAATCAAAATTCATTTATTAAATAAGTTAAACATCGGTTCTCGTAATAACCTCCATTCTTTTTGTTATTGCACACTACAATCATGTTACCACATTGGGATGCACGATGTTGATGCTTTGGTTTGGTAAGAAAACCTTTTCTTTCCACCATTTTCCTTATAGTCAAGTTCATCCTTGAAATGAGACAAACTTGGATACTTGTAATAATCTCAAATCTTTTGGCTATTGGCACTACAAACAAGTTTACCTCATTGGGATACACTATATTGATGCTTTGGTTTGGAAAGGAAAGTTTTTCTTTCCACCATATTCCTAATAATTAAAGTTCATCTACAAAATGAGACAAACTTGGATACTCATAATAATCTCCATTTTTTATATTCCGCATTACAATCATGTTCTCCTCGTTGGGATGCATGATATTGATTCTTTGCTTTGGCAAAAAAAGATTTTCTTTCCACCAGTTTCCTTATAATCAAAGTTCATTCGTGCAATGAGATAAACTTGGATTCTCGTAATAATCTTCACTCTTTTTGTGATTGGGCACTACAATCATGTTCACCATAATGGGATACACGACATTGAAGCTTTGGTTTGGCAAGAAAGGCTTTTCTCTCTATCGGTTTCCTTATAATCAAAGTTCATCTGCGAAATGAGTTAAACATGGGTTATTATAATAATCTCTATTGTTTTTGTAATGGTTACTAAAATTAAGTTCTCCATATTGATGCTTCAGATTGCAAGAAAAGAGTTCCTTTCCACCATTTTCCTTATTATCAAAGTTCATTCATAAAGTGAGGCAAACTTGGATTCTCATAATAGTCCCTACTCATTTTGTGATTGGGCACTACAATCATGTTCTCCACATTGGGATACATGATATTGATGCTTTGGATTAGCAGGAAAAACTTTTCTTCCCACCATTTTCCTTATAATCAAAGTTCATTCGTGAAATAAGACAAACTTGTATTCTCGTGAAAATCTCCATTATTTTTGTGATTGGGCACTACAATCATGTTCTCCACATTGGGATACACGATATTGATTCTTTAGATTTGCGAGAAAAGTTTTTATTTCCACCATTTTCCTTATAATAAAAGTTTATCCGTGAAGTGAGACAAACTTGGATACTTTTAGTAATCTCCATTGTTTTTGTTATTGGCACTATAATCATGTTCACCTCATTGGGATGCACGATATTGATGCATTGGTGTGGCAAGAAAAGCTTTTCTTTCCTCCACATTCCTTGTGATTAATATTCATTTGTGAAATAAGATAAACTTGGATACTCATAATAATCTCTGTTCTTTTTGTTATAGCACACTATAATCATGTTCTCCTTAGTGGGATAGACAATATTGATTCTTTGGTTTGGCAACAAAAGCTTTTCTTTCCACCATTTTCCTTATAATCAAAGTTCATCCATGAAATGAGACAAACTTGGATTCTCGTATTAATCGCCACTCATTTTTTGATTGGGCACTACAATAATGTTCTCCGCATTGTGATATGCAATATTGAGGCTTTGGTTTGGCAAGAAAAGCTTTTTTTTCCACCATTTTTCTTATAATCAAAGTTCATCCATAAAATGAGTCAAACATGGATTCTTATAATAATCTCCATTCTTTTTGAGATTGGGCATATAATCGTGATCTCCACATTGGGATACGTGATGTTTATGCTTCGGATATACAGAAAAAGCTTTTCTTTCCACCATTTTCCTTATAATCAAAGTTCATCTATGAAATGAGACAAACTTGGATACTCATAATAATCTCCATTCTTTTTGTTATTGTGTACTACAATCATGCTCTACTCATTGGAATACACGATATTGATTCTTTGGTTTGGCAAAAAAAGCTTTTCTTTCCACCAGTTTCCTTATAATCAAAGTTCATTCATGAAATGAGACAAACTTGGTTTCTCATAATAATCTCCACTCTTTTTGTGATTGCGGACTACAATCATGTTCACCATAATGGGATACACGATATTGAAGATTTCGTTTGGCAAGAAAAGCTTTTCTCTCCACCGTTTTCCTTATAATCAAAGTTCATCTGTGAAATGAGTCAAACATGGGTTCTCGTAATGATCACCATTCTTTTGGTGATTAGGCACTATAATCAAGTTCTCCACATTGGGATACATGACATTGATGCTTGGGATTTGCAAGAAATGTTTTTCTTTCTACTATATTCCTTATTATTAAAGTTCATCTATAAAATGAGATAAACTTGGATACTTGTAATAATCTCCATTCTTTTTGTTATTGGCACTACAATCGTGTTAACCTTATTGGGATACATGATATTGATGCTTTGGTGTGGCAAGAAAAGCTTTTTTTTCCACCATATTCCTTGTAATTAAATTTCATCCTTAAAATAAGGCAAACTTGGATGCTCGTGATAATCTCCATTCTTTTTGTTATTGCACACTACAACCATGTTTTCCTTATTGGGATACATGATATTGATTCTTCGGTTCAGCAAGAAAAGCTTTTCTTTTGACTATTTTCGTTATAATTAAAGTTCATCCATGAAATAAGAGAAAATTGGATTCGCGTAATAATCTCCACTCATTTTGTGATGGGCACTACAATCATGTTCTCCACATTGGGATACATGATATTGTAACTTTGGTTTAGCAAGGCAAGCTTTTTTTAATGCTTTAGTTTGGTAAGAAAAGCTTTTATTTCCACTATTTTTCTTATAGTCAAAGTTCATCCATGAAAAGAGACAAACTTGGATTCTAGTAATAATCCCTACTCATTTTGTGATTGGGCACTACAATAACGTTCTTCACATTGGGATACATGATGTTGATGCTTTGGATTGGCAGGAAAAGCTTTTCTTTCCACCATTTTTCGTATAATCAAA